>VCII01000450.1:0-137875 GCA_006030095.1 Triplophysa siluroides
AGACAAGTCACTGGTTGTCAATTCTCAATCTTCCCCTCAGTCTCAAGTCACAGTTTGACATATCAAGCAAGTCAGGTGAGTCCTGATAAGTTTTCAAGTCAAGTCGCAGTAATAAAATAAACAGAGGTACATTTTTTCGTTAAATGTTTATGTTTTTGCGCAGAAAATGAACTTCGTATACATATATCAAGGAAAATCTATGTGAAATATAAATTAATTTTAAGTGATGATCGCTTGTCTATGTATGTGCTCAAAGTTTGGTTCCAGCAGTCACACTTGTTTACATGGACACAGAAATACTTGTATCTGACAGAATGTAAACTTAAGCATTTATTCAGGCTATGAAGCTTATAAACTAAGTATTGTGACTGAAGATCTGCCTCTTATATGTTATATATAATGATGCTGTAACTTGTACATTTAGGGCACAGTAGGGAATTTATATCTAGTGATGGGAATCTCGGATCATTTTATTGACTTCGATCTCGAATCTTGTTAATCAAAATGAACGGATCTTTTTCATTTCAGAAATATAATAAAATGTATGTTAAATATAGCCCAGTGATGAAGTTATGATGCTTAATCGTCATCTCTGCCGTGGACGCACGTTTAATACGTAATATATAATCTGAGAATATTTTTTTCTATTGACTGGTTTCATTATTTTACATTATTGTTATTGTGAGTGTACACAAAATAGTGACACTTATAAGATTCGAACGATGAAATGATTCTTGTCAGTATGACCGAAAGGTTTAAAAAAGAGTTTTTTAAGTACAAGTGATCGCACCGGCGCGTCCATCAGCCTGTCATGCAGTATAATCGAGCTGCTATTCAGCTTCCACACAAACACATGAAATGCACACATTTAGTATAGACATTAGCCTACATGTACTATAGAGAAGCCCCTTCATTTTAAAATGCCCCCAACATAAAAATTCAGTCTACACCACCGTTATAGCCAAAGCCCCCAATACATCTATGAGATGAGACGTAGGCCTATCAGTGATGAGCGATGATCACATTTATAACACATATAAATAAACATCCAAGGCCACATTATGACAAACAGAAACGATTCATTCATTCCATTAGTAATCGTTTATGACATTGACTATAATGAACTTACTTTCTTACCTTTCCTCGAGGTTCTTGAAATGTCGGATGAAACTTGACGTTGTGGTTGTCGTGTCAGATATTCTTGTGTTGCATATTCTGCATCTGGCAAATCTTTTGTTATTGGCACGGTCCACTTCAAAGTCCTTATAGCCAAACATGACTGTGTGGAGCTCGACTGTTGTCTGCCATGTTTGGTGCGGTTTGAGTTGTGCGGCGTTAAAGGCACAGGCGCTAATAAGTGCTGCTGAGTCACAACGAGTTGTGTTACTTTATTTGACTTTATTAAAAGTTCAAGTCATTGTCGAGTCTTCCACTTTAAGTCAAGTCTCAAGTCACTTGCTCTCAAGTCAAAGTCAAGTCATTTTCTTACTTCAATCAAGCGAGTCCTGAAAATTGTGACTCGAGTCAGACCCGAGTCAAGTCATGTGACTCAAGTCCCCCACCTCAGTGTTTTAGTATTTCTAACTTTGTATTTGCACATATTGTGTTATTTCTCCTGTATGACATGTGACCTTATTGCTCCCTGAACTCTCTGTGAGTGTCTTTGGATAAAAGCTTCTGCTAAATGACTGAATGTAAATGTACTGATTCTTAGTTAATCATGTTCCACAGGCTTAAAAAAACATTTCAAAACTATTTTCAGTTTTTATAGGTAGATGTTTAAATGAAATGATCATGTTGTTTCATTTTGTGAACTAGTTCATATCGACTAGTTCATCAAAACAAGTTTATATTTATATTTTTCTAGCAATTTGATATTGAGACTAAAATTACTGTAAATTGTCATTTACGTAACATGTTTATTTAATAATGTCATTCTGCTGAAGTGAGACACTGAAGTGTGTGTTATTGTTCTCTACAGGTTGAGCTGGTGTACGATCACAATCACACATGAAGGTTGTGTTGCTCTGACTTCAGCTGAGACTCTAAGAGATTCAGGAGTGAAGCTGATCTGTGATGTACTGGAGAATCCTCTCTGTAAACTGGAGACACTGGAGTAAGATCATCTCTCTGATAGTCACACATGTACTGATTCTTAGTTCATCTTCTATATTCATGTTCATGGGTTGGTTGGGGAGTATTTGAGATGCAGGAATGTCACACAAACACAAACACAAAACTCTTGCATTATAAGTGTATTGTGACTGTCAAAACATTTGAGAACTACAATCAACATCAATTTATTACTTTTAATTTTAGGTGAACTGTCCCTTTAAATATTGAACGCAGATCAGACGTGGACTTTTCAAACAATGGTTAAGAGATCTTGCCAATAAGAATAAATCACTGAAATCAGGTGAAATGATGTATTTTAAGTTTATATTTGTATTTTAATAGATTAACCACAACCAGTAAAGAAACTTTCAAAGCCTCACAGTTTACTGGGACTTTGCAAAATGCTTCATGTGAAAACCACTTAATGGACCCAAACAACCACCAGAAAAAAGTCAATTTCTGTCAAATCTCACTTGTAATAAACACGAGCTGCTGTCAACAGAAGGAGTTGTTATTCCACAGATAAGTGAATAATGTCACGTTAAGTGTTTCCTCCTCACAGAATTCCATTATGAGGAAACAGTTTCATGTGGACATTCACACGCTTAACATGAAACTTGACTTGTTGTGTTTATATTCTGAGCCATCAGATCATCTGCACATGAAAAACTTTATTTACACAACCGCTCGGCTCTGTGAACACTACTAACTCTCGTCTTCTTTCATTTGATTGGTCACCTCACTTATTTTTGACATTGAGGAGCGCTGTTAGACCGCTGAGACGTTATCAAATGTTTCAGCATTAAATACACTTCGGCTTTTACAACAATTATTACACACATTTGATGACACACTATAGAAACAATGGTGCGTACGGTCCTGTGTGAGAAAACAGATGTGTGGTGTGAGAGCGTGAGAACAGCGTTTCAATGATGGTGAAGATTTAACATGATGATGAATGTGATTCAGTGTCATATGTGTTTCATTCATGACATTCTGCTGAAGTGAGACACTGAAGTGTGTGTTATTGTTCTCTACAGGTTGAGTCGGTGTGAGATCACAGATGAAGGTTGTGTTGCTCTGACTTCAGCTCTGAGATCAAACCCCTCACACCTGAGACATCTGCATCTGACTGGTAATAATGTAGGAGATTCAGTAGTGAAGCTGATCTGTGTGTACTGGAGAATCCTCTCTGTAAACTGGAGACACTGGTGTAAGATCATCTCTCTGATAGTCACACATGTACTGATTCTTAGTTCATCTTCTATATTCATGTTCATGGGTTGGTTGGGGAGTATTTGAGATGCAGGAATGTCATACAAACACAAACACAAAACTTGCATTATATTAAGTGTATTGTGATTGTCAAAACATTTGAGAACTACAATCAACATCAATTTATTACTTTTAATTTTAGGTGAACTGTCCCTTTAAATATTGAGCGCAGATCAGATGTGGACTTTTCAAACAATGGTTAAGAGATCTTGCCAATAAGAATAAATCACTGAAATCAGGTTTTAGATCTCCAGCAAGAAGACCATTACAATAGTCCACACGTGAAACAACAAAGGAACGATCAACCTCCCAGCAATAGAAAAGGAGAAGATAGGACGTAAACAGGCTATATGTCTCAGATGGAAAATGATGTCTGAACCGTAGTCTGAATAAAAGGCTCCAATGACAGAGAAGCATCAAAAATGACTCCAAGATGTTTTAGTTTGCTGTGAAACTCCATCGATAGATAAAGTTATAGAGTCTGTATTTCACAGCTGATGGGGAGAGCCAATGAGCATCACTTGGGTTTTAGAGCCATTTAGAGGCTGAAAATGATCAGACATCCAGTTCTTGATCACTGTGAGATAAATGCACAACAACAGCACGACTCAGATTGTACTGAAGTGGATTTAAGGAAAGGGGTAACAGAGAAGGTTTGTGAGTTCTCAAAGCCCACAAGAACTACACATAAGTGTGCAGATATTAGTGATGCGCGGATGGCGGTTAAATCCGCGGGCGCTGCGGATGATCCGCGGGGTGGGTGGGCGGGTAATAAATAATACATTCTGATTAATTGCGGGTGGGTCGCGGGTGGATGAGATCATATATAAATATTAACTACATTTCTCTAAAAATACGAATGTGTTTTAAATGCATTTTTCATCAGGCAGAAACTAATTTGCACTCATTTAAAAGAAATAAGCGCGTGCCGGCGGAAGAGGGGGGTCCATTACTTAAAGCAGAAATGGAGGCGAAACAGATCCGGAGGGTGGAGAATTAAAAACAAAACAAAAGGAAAGAAAGAAAGAAAGAAAGAAAGAAAGAAAAGTACCGTGTGGGAGGGTTTTAGCGAAGTGTTTACGAGGATGAATCAAGTGCTGGTATGTGATATGCAACGACTGTGAGGCACTGAGTGTGTGTATGAAAGCCACAAGACCTCTAATATGGAACATCATGTGTGTGCGGAATCGAAAGATTAGATTTAAGCGTTTGCAGACATAGACAGTGCTAGAAAATGAACCGTTATCCAGTCATTCTGTGTTTGTGTTGCAGTGACAGAAACGGCGATATTCAAAGTCTGAAGGGAGTAAAGCCTGTGTTTATTTTATTAAGAGAATGTAGGCTCATCTGGCCAAAGACAAACTTTTGTTTTATAAATAAATGTTCCTTTAAAAGCATTTTACGATCATCGTATTATTTTACCATCAGAGATTAGCAGATTAGTTCTAACGTCACTGAATCTGACACATCATGCTCAAAACAAAGAATTAGAGTCATTCAAGTGACGATCGGGTGCAGATATCTATGTCAGAGAAAATGATGCGTGCGGGCGGATAATTCATTTGAAGCAGCGGATGCGGGTGATATTTTAGCTCATCCGCGCATCTCTAGCGCATATTTATATTTCTTTCCCTGAAAGACTGTAGAAAATCATTACATAACTGATCAAATGCAGTCAAGGAGCTGGAAGCATCTGCATTGGTCCTCATGTGTGTTGACATGTTTATTTAATGATGACACACCTGAGGAACACGTCTCAAACCTGACAATCACACTCGGTCACGCAGCAACACAACACCTAAATAAAGTGTCTCGTCATTCTTGATCATGAACTCTGGAGCAGTTGACTTGTGATCAAAACACAATCTGACCCGACAGACCAACAAAACAGACTGAATGAGAGAGTTTGTGTTGATCTTTAAAGCTTCTGACCGCAACTTTAACATTCAAGCCCATCTGTTATTGTACATTAATGTGACAGTAAGAAGTGCATCATACAACACATATGTTCTGAAGAAATCATCTGAACAAGAAATACATTCTGACACTTTATTCTGACCAAATGAACATGTAAATCTGAGTGATGTCATTTAATAAAACATTATTTTATATAGTCATTATGTTTATTTAATAATGACATTCTGCTGAAGTGAGACACTGAAGTGTGTGTTATTGTTCTCTACAGGTTGAGCTGGTGTGAGATCACAGATGAAGGTTGTGTTGCTCTGACTTCAGCTCTGAGATCAAACCCCTCACACCTGAGACATCTGAATCTGTCTGGTAATAATGTAAGAGATTCAGGAGTGAAGCTGATCTGTGGTGTACTGGAGAATCCTCTCTGTAAACTGGAGACACTGGTGTAAGATCATCTCTCTGATAGTCACACATGAACTGATTCTTAGTTCATCTTCTATATTCATGTTCATGGGTTGGTTGGGGAGTATTTGAGATGCAGGAATGTCACACAAACACAAACACAAAACTCTTGCATTATAAGTGTATTGTGATTGTCAAAACATTTGAGAACTACAATCAACATCAATTTATTACTTTTAATTTTAGGTGAACTGTCCCTTTAAATATTGAGCGCAGATCAGATGTGGACTTTTCAAACAATGGTTAAGAGATCTTGCCAATAAGAATAAATCACTGAAATCAGGTGAAATGAATTTAAGTATATATATCAATCAATCAATCAAAACTTTATTACAGACTCAAGGTCCAAATTTAAACAGAAAATAAAAACAATAGACAATAAACAACATATACAACCATAGGATCCATCGCACACATAAAGCCACAAAATACATCAACACCAGTGTCTCACAGCTTTGACTGATAGCGTGTAGCACTAACCCTATATTTGATCACCACAATCATTCATCTTTAGAGCATTAAGCCGACAGATAAAACTATACATAAGATGTCGTGACAGCGCTTTAAAGTGATTACTCTCACACACTCACAAACATTTCACTTGCACTGTGCCATCCAGGTCTCCTTAGGAAGATCCTCATTGCATCATTAGAAGCTTCTTGCAGCTTCTGTAAACTAGATGCTCTGTAATTCCACCACAGATGGGCCGTATAAAGTGTTGTACAATACGCTTTCAAAGTGACACCTTCACCTCATCTGAACAGAAACTAAACTCACGTAAAAGTTTGTTCTCCTGCATATACATCACACGGCGTTGCCTTTCAATATCCTCATCATCTGTCGTGCGTTCAGTGATCATATGTCCAAGGTATTTCACTTTCACACACACAGTGAGACTCTTCTTAGACAACTTAAAACTCCTTAGTTCTGCAAATCATAACCACACTCTTATCAGGATTATATAGAATATCATAATCAGAACACAAGTTTAAAAGCTGTTGAAGACCAGCACTGCTGGGACTGAACACCACAAGATCATCTGCACACATCATATGATTCACTAAAGTATTCCCAATCATACAAGCAGTTTTACACACATTCAAACGTTCAGACAACTCGTCCATGTAGAGATGAAACACAACTGGGGACAACATCCCGCCTCGTCTCACACCGTTACCCTCCCCAAACGGCCCAGAGACCTTATGCCCCATTTTACTCGCATCAACTGGTGGGCTTACCAACAGCCAGAATTCTCACGATATATTCTGGCACATTTTAGATAAGAGCTTAGCATGGTTAACCCGATCAAAAGCTTTAGACGCATCAATAAAACACATAAAAACTGATGAATTGTGATCTCTAAACTTATTTAATATTTCCTTTAATGCATAGATGCAAAGATCAGAACCATGTTTAGCCTTAAATCCAAACTGGCTGTCTGTAGAATTAATAAACATTTCTATCCAACAGGACTTTAGACAGGATACTAGCTAAAGCTATAGGTCTATAGTTATCCAGGTTACCCACCATTCCAGCTTTGCTTTTAATAACTGGAACTAATAAAACAGACAACATTGAATCTGGTATCACAGTTTGAGTCAAAGAGCCAGTAAAACAAACAGCTAATAAAAGGGGCTGTCCTCTTACTTCCAGATCTGAGATGTTCAGCAGAAATATTATCTAGGCCACTAGCTTTGTTTTCAGGCCATTTACTTATAGCTTGAATCACCTCACGTGACATCATCACTATTGGATCATTAACTTGGTTATCGCCCACATTATAGAATTCATTTTGGATGCAATTAAAAATTATAAGTATATATTTGTATTTTAATAGATTAACCTCAACCAATAAAGAAACTTTCAAAGCCTCACAGTTTACTGGGACTTTGTAAAATGCTTCATGTGAAAACCACTTAACGGACCCAAACAACCACCAGAAAAAAGTCAATTTCTGTCAAATCTCACTTGTAATAAACACGAGCTGCTGTCAACAGAAGGAGTTGTTATTCCACAGATAAAGTGAATAATGTCACGTTAAGTGTTTCCTCCTCCACAGAAGTCCATTATGAGGAAACAGTTTCATGTGGGACATTCACACGCTTAACATGAAACTTGACTTGTTGTGTTTATATTCTGAGCTCATCAGATCATCTGCACATGAAAAACTTTATTTACACAACCGCTCGGCTCTGTGAACACTAACTCTCGTCTTCTTTCTTTCATTTGATTGGTCACCTCACTTATTTTGACATTGAGGAGCGCTGTTAGACCGCTGAGACGTTATCAAATGTTTCAGCATTAAATACACTTCGGCTTTTACACAATTATTACACACATTTGATGACACACTATAGAAACAATGGTGCGTACGGTCCTGTGTAAGAAAACAGATGTGTGGTGTGAGAGCGTGAGAACAGCGTTTCAATGATGGTGAATTTTACATGATGATGAATGTGATTCAGTGTCATATGTGTTTCATTCATGACATTCTGCTGAAGTGAGAGACTGAAGTGTGTGTTATTGTTCTCTACAGGTTGAGCTGGTGTAAGATCACAGATGAAGGTTGTGTTGCTCTGACTTCAGCTCTGAGATCAAACCCCTCACACCTGAGACATCTGCATCTGTCTGGTAATAATGTAGGAGATTCAGGAGTGAAGCTGATCTGTGGTGTACTGGAGAATCCTCTCTGTAAACTGGAGACACTGAAGTAAGATCATCTCTCTGATAGTCACACATGTTCTGATTCTTAGTTCATCTTCTATATTCATGTTCATGGGTTGGTTGGGGAGTATTTGAGATGCAGGAATGTCACACAAACACAAACACAAAACTCTTGCATTATAAGTGTATTGTGATTGTCAAAACATTTGAGAACTACAATCAACATCAATTTTACTTTAATTTTAGGTGAACTGTCCCTTTAAATATTGAGCGCAGATCAGACGTGGACTTTTCAAACAATGGTTAAGAGATCTTGCCAATAAGAATAAATCACTGAATCAGGTTTTAGATCTCCAGCAAGAAGACCATTACAATAGTCCACACGTGAAACAACAAAGGAACTGATCAACCTCCCAGCAATAGAAAAGGAGAAGATAGGACGTAAACAGGCTATATGTCTCAGATGGAAAATGATGTCTGAACCGTAGTCTGAATAAAAGGCTCCAATGACAGAGAAGCATCAAAAATGACTCCAAGATGTTTTAGTTTGCTGTGAAACTCCATCGATAGATAAAGTTATAGAGTCTGTATTTCACAGCTGATGGGGAGAGCCAATGAGCATCACTTGGGTTTTAGAGCCATTTAGAGGCTGAAAATGATCAGACATCCAGTTCTTGATCACTGTGAGATAAATGCACAACAACAGCACAACTCAGATTGTACTGAAGTGGATTTAAGGAAAGGGGTAACAGAGAAGGTTTGTGAGTTCTCAAAGTCCACAAGAACTACACATAAGTGTGCAGATATTAGTGATGCGCGGATGGCGGTTAAATCCGCGGGCGCTGCGGATGATCCGCGGGGGGTGGGCGGGTAATAAAATAATACATTCTGATTAATTGCGGGTGGGTCGCGGTGGGATGAGATCATATATAAAATTAACTACATTTCTCTAAAAATACGAATGTGTTTTAAATGCATTTTTCATCAGGCAGAAACTAATTTGCACTCATTTAAAAGAAATAAGCGCGTGCCGGCGGAAGAGGGGGGGTCCATTACTTAAAGCAGAAATGGAGGCGAAACAGATCCGGGAGGGTGGGAGAATTAAAAACAAAACAAAAGGAAAGAAAGAAAGAAAGAAAGAAAGAAAAGTACCGTGTGGGAGGGTTTTAGCGAAGTGTTTACGAGGATGAATCAAGTGCTGGTATGTGATATGCAACGACTGTGAGGCACTGAGTGTGTGTATGAAAGCCACAAGACCTCTAATATGGAACATCATGTGTGTGCGGAATCGAAAGATTAGATTTAAGCGTTTGCAGACATAGACAGTGCTAGAAAATGAACCGTTATCCAGTCATTCTGTGTGTTTGTGTTGCAGTGACAGAAACGGCGATATTCAAAGTCTGAAGGGAGTAAAGCCTGTGTTTATTTTATTAAGAGAATGTAGGCTCATCTGGCCAAAGACAAACTTTTGTTTTATAAATAAATGTTCCTTTAAAAGCATTTTACGATCATCGTATTATTTTACCATCAGAGATTAGCAGATTAGTTCTAACGTCACTGAATCTGACACATCATGCTCAAAACAAAGAATTAGAGTCATTCAAGTGACGATCGGGTGCAGATATCTATGTCAGAGAAAATGATGCGTGCGGCGGATAATTCATTTGAAGCAGCGGATGCGGGTGATATTTTAGCTCATCCGCGCATCTCTAGCGCATATTCATATTTCTTTCCCTGAAAGACTGTAGAAAATCATTACATAACTGATCAAATGCAGTCAAGGAGCTGGAAGCATCTGCATTGGTCCTCATGTGTGTTGACATGTTTATTTAATGATGACACACCTGAGGAACACGTCTCAAACCTGACAATCACACTCGGTCACGCAGCAACACAACACCTAAATAAAGTGTCTCGTCATTCTTGATCATGAACTCTGGAGCAGTTGACTTGTGATCAAAACACAATCTGACCCGACAGACCAACAAAACAGACTGAATGAGAGAGTTTGTGTTGATCTTTAAGCTTCTGACCGCAACTTTAACATTCAAGCCCATCTGTTATTGTACATTAATGTGACAGTAAGAAGTGCATCATACAACACATATGTTCTGAAGAAAATCTGAACAAGTAATACATTCTGACACTTTATTCTGACCAATGAACATGTAAATCTGAGTGATGTCATTTAATAAAACATTATTTTTATAGTCATTATGTTTATTTAATAATGACATTCTGCTGAAGTGAGACACTGAAGTGTGTGTTATTGTTCTCTACAGGTTGTGGAGTTGTGAGATCACAGATGAAGGTTGTGTTGCTCTGACTTCAGCTCTGAGATCAAACCCCTCACACCTGAGACATCTGAATCTGTCTGGTAATAATGTAGGAGATTCAGGAGTGAAGCTGATCTGTGGTGTACTGGAGAATCCTCTCTGTAAACTGGAGACACTGAAGTAAGATCATCTCTCTGATAGTCACACATGTACTGATTCTTAGTTCATCTTCTATATTCATGTTCATGGGTTGGTTGGGGAGTATTTGAGATGCAGGAATGTCACACAAACACAAACACAAAACTCTTGCATTATAAGTGTATTGTGATTGTCAAAACATTTGAGAACTACAATCAACATCAATTTATTACTTTTAATTTTAGGTGAACTGTCCCTTTAAATATTGAGCGCAGATCAGACGTGGACTTTTCAAACAATGGTTAAGAGATCTTGCCAATAAGAATAAATCACTGAAATCAGGTGAAATGATGTATTTAAGTATATATTTGTATTTTAATAGATTAACCTCAACCAGTAAAGAAACTTTCAAAGCCTCACAGTTTACTGGGACTTTGTAAAATGCTTCATGTGAAAACCACTTAACGGACCCAAACAACCACCAGAAAAAACTCAATTTCTGTCAAATCTCACTTGTAATAAACACGAGCTGCTGTCAACAGAAGGAGTTGTTATTCCACAGATAAAGTGAATAATGTCACGTTAAGTGTTTCCTCCTCCACAGAAGTCCATTATGAGGAAACAGTTTCATGTGGGACATTCACACGCTTAACATGAAACTTGACTTGTTGTGTTTATATTCTGAGCTCATCAGATCATCTGCACATGAAAAACTTTATTTACACAACCGCTCGGCTCTGTGAACACTAACTCTCGTCTTCTTTCATTTGATTGGTCACCTCACTTATATTTTGACATTGAGGAGCGCTGTTAGACCGCTGAGACGTTATCAAATGTTTCAGCATTAAATACACTTCGGCTTTTACACAATTATTACACACATTTGATGACACACTATAGAAACAATGGTGCGTACGGTCCTGTGTGAGAAAACAGATGTGTGGTGTGAGAGCGTGAGAACAGCGTTTCAATGACGAGGTGAAGATTTAACATGATGATGAATGTGATTCAGTGTCATATGTGTTTCATTCATGACATTCTGCTGAAGTGAGACACTGAAGTGTGTGTTATTGTTCTCTACAGGTTGTGGAGTTGTGAGATCACAGATGAAGGTTGTGTTGCTCTGACTTCAGCTCTGAGATCAAACCCCTCACACCTGAGACATCTGGATCTGTCTGGTAATAATGTAGGAGATTCAGAAGTGAAGCTGATCTGTGAGCTGAGAGATGATCCACATTATAAACTACAGACAGTGTGGTGAGTAGAGCTCATTTAAATAAATGTTTCATCAGTTCAACAACTATACAAACTTACTCAAATAAACAGAAATGACTCTTGTGCTGTTATAAGATCAGTGGATCTGTTTTAACACATTTCTCATTATTATTTCCTTATAGTTTGTTTGTTAAAATCTTTCTACTCATCTCGACCCCTCTGACTAGTTAAAGATTTTGGCAAAATACAAATATTACTTAGTTTAAGGAAACTTCAGAAGTGTTTTTTCTGAGATTTAAGACTCAAATCAAAACCGATATTGTTCAGCAGTGTCTGGAGCACATATGAGTTGTGAATAATAAAGCACAAGAGTAAATGTGAAGTGAACAGATGAACACACTTGATGTTTTATAAGCAGCACAATAAGAATTCAATTCAATGAGTGTGATGAAGAGTCTGTTCACTTCAGGATTTAATACGCTCATCTTCCTCTTCTTACACATATGATTATTATTGATGTGGAGGTTTATTCTTTTATTTCCTGCTGTTTGTTTGATGATGTTCACCTCAGTGTTTGTGCACACATGGCTAGATGTGTTTATTTGATGCTCTTCATCATTATTATTGATCAAATCATCATCATCATCATCACACACGTGTGCAGTGAGTGAAAGTCTTGAGTGCTTCAGACACTGCAGAATACTGACAGACTGTAGAAATAACAACACACAATATATACACAAAACATCTACACAATAAAGTGACAGATGACACATATAATACAGGTTATGAGTTCAACAGAGGAAGATTAAAGTGAGTTTATTATTGTTGATATGTGTAGTGATGATACATTAGTTCTGTCTTTGTGTTTCTCTTTTAGGCCTGACTGGTGTTGACAGTAATGTGTGTGTTTAAAGGTGTGTGTGTGATGTTCAGTATCATCTGATGGACAATAAGAAGACGACACTATAGTGACATCACAGACACACAATCAACACCGACTGAAGACACAATAACACCTCACACTGGGACCCGTGACCCTGAAATGAGTGAAACTCTGGGTTTGGTGTTTCAGAATGTGAGGTATGTCAAACCTGAGAAAGCGGGATAACTCAAGTCCGTTTCTAAAGGAGAGGTCACTTATACTCAGAGTCAGTAACCATGGTAACTTACTGTGTGAACCTAACCTGGCAGGCTTTCTTTGGCAAACCCAGAGTTTATTTTTAAACTCCTCCCCCTTTTAAAGCGCAATGGGTGTACCTCATTCATTCATAATACAGTCATTCATGGCACACATTATGATCATCTCAGTGACTTATGTCATATGTGCTTTTATAGAGGATTCAGAACATGAATGCATTAATTCATAGGGATGAACTATGATTTCAGGAGAGCAATTTAGGACCCGAGTGGAATTTCGTCATTTCTCTGTGCATTTTTATTAAAACTGTACCGTTTTTCTTTACAGTGAATTAGATTGATCAAAATATATCTCATCCATCCTTACATCAATAACATCAGCCATTGTACGTGTATTACATCAGAGCATAATTTATGGACGATGAGAAATTACTTAATAAAGTATGTAAATAAAGTGCATGATTAAAGAAATTAATAAATACAGACATTTGTTTTACACCATGACGTCTCACTCGCGTTACTAGAGCACTGATGGCGAGTGAGAACATACAATTCTTTTTATTTTTTCTGTCTAATTTCTGTTGTTTTATTCATTTAATGATGAATTTATTTGTTTATTGGTACGTTTATCTATTTATTGATTTAAACCCAAGTCATTTTCAGCACATCAGTAAATCCACTGTATGCAGAGCGGAAAGTGCGCCTCACTCTCAAGCGCTTTCTGTCGCCATGTTGCTTTTTTTGGTGCCGTTGCCATGGTGAATCCTCATATCGGAGATCCATTGATGATGGCTTTTTATAGTCGTGTGCACGAGCTTAACACAGTGTAAGCCTGCCCAGTGTTGATAAACTAACTCAAATCGGCTGTTCTGAAACCAAAAACTCAAAGTGAGTTCAAGGTTCAAGGTGAAGGTGAAAATGAGCCTGGTTGTTCCATCACAGCGAAGCATCAATTTGCTTGCAAAAACCTTTACTTATTTGGTTCCCCTGTGGTGGAATGAACTGCCAGCCTCCACACTTCACAACTTAAAAAAAACAGCTCAAAACATACCTTTTCCGCATATATATTGACTTAACCATTTGGATAAAAGTAATAAATAAAATGTTTATATATATATATAATATATATATACAATAAATAAAAGTTTTCTTATTTCCTCCTGTAAACCTGCTTGGAACAATGCACATTGTGAATTGATATTTTTGAATATCAATATATTTTTGAATTGTGAAAAGCGCTATATAAATAAATAAATAAACTTGAACTTATAGAATTATGTTTTATGCTTCTATTTATTGATGTATTTAATTTAACTATTTTATAAACTTAATGAGAAAAGAAACAAACTAATAATAATTTAGTCAAATCAAATAATTAATTGGTAGAATAATAGAAAAAATAAATAGACAGAATAATTAGAAACAGAATAAATATAATAATAATATGCTACAAATTAAAACTACCTCAGAGCATAAATTACTCAAAATATAAATGCAGGGCAATGGTTGGACAGAATAATTACTTAAAATGAAAAAACATTAGAAAGTGGCAAAAAGGAAATCAGCAAAGACATCCCAACATATAGAAGGATTATTTGACTGCAGATTTAATAAAGCAGGCTACAGGTTTACAGCATTTCATTAATGCTGCTTATTTAAACGATAGAAACTATAGATATTAAAATACTTTTTATTCTCTACTTTAAAGAGGATCCTGAAATGTAATTTCACTTTTCACCTCAACTACTTGTAACAAACCATTCCAGTTTCAGCTGCTGATTTCAGCAAGAACATGATGTTAAACAGGTTATACTTTACAACACGGTTGCATTTGTTAACAGTCTGTTTACATGAACTAGCAATACTTCTAAAGCATTTATTCATCTTGGTTCATGTTCATTTCACCCTTTACTAATACATTTTTATGATCAAGCATTGTCACTGTTAACATGAGTTATTGCAACATGAATAAATGTATTGACATTAACTAACATTAATAGGGATTAATAAATACTGAAAACGATATTGTTCATTGTGAGTTCTTCTATTTATTTTCTAATGTTATCAAATGCCTGGTAACACTTTAATCAAACTTGGGTGGTTACCAATAACTCATAATACACTCGTGTAGATACGCAGTAGGGGGTAAATTATGAAACTTTCTCAGTAGTTCTCTGGGAAGGATGAAAGAAATAGTAGTTATTGATTAGTTATTAGTGAACTACCTCGTTCAGCAGTGTGCTATTACCTACTAGTTTGTTAATCAGAGTTTCTTGTTAATTAACAGTAATTACTAGATTCTTGATATTTAATTACTCTTTTGTTTCTGTGTAGTTATTCATTAATAATGGATCAGTATTCTAAAGTGTTACCAAATGCCTTAATAAACTTTATTGTGTTGCCGTTAAACAGTATACTCAAACAGTGTCTGAATAATAACACTGAGAAAATTACACTAATAGACATTGAGTAAACAAACACATTGATAAGATACATGAAATAACATTGTTTATCTGTTCTACAGTTTTAACTGAATTTGTTAAAAATGTAAAACATCTGACAGAATCTGTAAGGGGTGTGTAAACTTTGTGCAATGTTTGTGATGCGCTCTAACAAAATATACAGCAGTGAAACACACGAAACACATCAAAACACGCGTGTGTGAGACACTTTCTGCTCATCAGATGTGTAACTGCAGTTCACCTGACAGATAACAATCACATTAAAAACAGCAGAAAATAAAAGACAATAAAACAAAATGAAACAAAAGCAGGTGTCAAACAGAATGAGTCCTGAGACGTGTTTGAGAAAACTGTATTACATAATAAGAGTATTTTTAAAACACAATGACCAACTCAAATAATTAATGTGACCAAATGATCAAATATCATGCAATTAATATGAATTATTGTTGTTTGAATTACCATACAGCCCATATTTAAGAACATGATCATGTGACGATCAGAGAGATGATCTTACTTATGGAAGTAAATGTGTAGCTCATAGATTTTAGTTACATTAGTTTCCTTCTTGTAAAAGTCAAATCAAATAATAAATGTTAATATGAAGTCATGACTTCAATGCTTTCAGGATTCAGACTCAAAGTTTCAATCTCTTTCTATTTCTGATCCTTCTTCAGATGTTGTGACGCTTAAATTCATTTGTTTTATTGGTTGATGAAGTGAGTCACACACATGATGATCTTTACTGTACATCTCTGAACACACACACTAGATTTGCTCTATTTGACTCAAATCTACTGGAGTTTACACAACATTTGTCTGTTTACTGTCCTCACAATATTGTGAACATCATTTTCTTTTGTTGAAGAAGTTTTTCAGTCACTTCATCAAGACTCTCACAGGATTATGAGACTGAATGTGTGAAGGATTGTTTTCTAACAGTGTTATCAGTGTGAGGTGTTATTGTGTCCAGTGCCAATCCTAGATGTCTGGGGACCTTGAGCAAACCTTTGTGGAGGCCCTTGTCATAGTTCAGATAAACATAAATGTAAACTATAAGATAAAATAAAACAATTAACACAACTGTCAAAAAAACGTTTTGTCAAATGTAATTAAACTTCCAAATGATTCCTGTAAAGTTGAATCCGCAAGTAATAAAATATAATCTGTTTACATTATAGGGCTTTTGATTCGGTACTCAACGGGGCTCCCTGGTGGTGCAGAGGCTCTACACAACCTGTGTAGTCTGTGTTGGAAGGATCGGCTCTGATTGTGTCTTCAGTCGGTGTTGATTGTGTGTCTGTAATGTAACTTTAGTGTCGTCTTCCTCACCATCAGATGATACTGAGATTACACAGACACCTTTATAAGTCATTTTCATACCATCCTACAATGCTAAAAGAGAAACACAAAGACGGTCACACAATGAACATCATCACTGTCAGATCAAGATAACTTTACAAACACTTCAAAACAAACTATCAGCTCTATAAATCAACAGACAGACAGACAGACAGCTGAAGTGATGTATATGTGATGGTTTTATCACTCCATCATATGTCAAACAGTATACACTGAAGTGTAACTTTAACCTAACAGGACACTGGACTCTAATGTCTCATCACTACACATATCAACAATAATAAACTCACTTTAATCTTCCTCTGTTGAACTCATAACCTGTATTATGTGTCATCTGTCACTTTATTGTGTAGATGTTTTGTGTATATATTGTGTGTTGTTATTTGTACTGTCTTTCAGTATTCTGCAGTGTCTGAAGCACAAAAAAAATAAAAAAAATAAAAACAATAAAAGTGAAAGCCGCAAGCTTCATTGCCGGGGGCAAGCCCATTGGCGCAAAGGCAAATGATTCTGAAAATCGCAGGGAAAGGAACTGAGCACACACAAATGCTCACATCGCACATGAGCCAGACAAGATTTGCCAGTGGTGATACATACCAAGATTTTTTCAATGCACAAAAGTGTCATGAAAAAACGCCTCATGACCCTTCTGCATGCTCGCCTAAGACTTCACGCTGTATACAAGAACCATTTGGTTCAAAAATCTTTTAGTAACTTTTTTAAGGAGTGTCCCTACGTGCCATGTAACAAATTTTATGCCAATCGGACTAACTTTTAAGGACAAGTTCGAAAAAGTATGTTTTGAATAAAATTCCATTTGGCGGGGAAGCATGGTGGAAAATTAAAAATTTGATATCGAATTTCTGAAAGTGAATAAAATCACTGCTGTATTTTTTATATATATTGTCAGCAGTTTCATACATTTCAATATATCTCTTGTCCACTACGGGGCGCAGGCCTAAAACTTTACAGGTCCTCTCACAATACAGAGTCATTGTATTCATCAAGAAATTCATCCGTAATTTTTACCACAAGATGTGGCTGTCGAAAAATTGATATAGCAAGAACCTACCACAAAGGAATCTTCCTACCAAATTGTGAGTATTTGAAATACTTATTATTTAGGCTGGACTTGACTTACTTTACTTCACCTGAGTATAATAAATGATAAGGTTAAAGCTGAGGCCTTTAAATCTGGTTACTGTATAGTGGCTGTTGTGAGTATGCTTTAATTGATGAAAAAGATTTAACATACAAAGGTGTTTTTCTTAACATATAGGCTGTACATGCTGCATGCATACAGAAACAATAAGGGAAATGCAGAGTCAAAAATCAATTGTTGCGTTATTGTTATCTAGGTGTTTTTAGATTAAAAAATTTTTTTTTAAATGCAAATATATAGGCCTGTTTTTATTATTTATTTATTGGTAAACACAGAACAAAAAGCAGCAAAGCTGCACGATAAAAGGACAGCCTGTAGCCTACGCATAGCCATTGTAAGCTATATACTAATTGTCACACGAAAATAAAAGCCAATTGATTAGGCTGTTTAGTGTCCTTCACATCATGACGTTTCATTTGTATAATAAAAGCTTTTTATTATTAAAATTATTTCTGTTGTCTCATTCATTTAATGATTCATTTATTTGTTTATTGGTAAATGTATCTATTTATTAAAGTCATTTTTAGCACATCAGTAAATCCACTGTATGCAGAGCGGAAAGTGCGCCTCACTCTCAAGCGCTTTAGGCCGCCATGTTGCTTTTTTTGGTGCCGTTGCCATGGTGAATCCTGATATCGGAGCTCCATTAATGATGGCTTTTTATAGTCATGTGCACGAGCTTAACCCAGTGTAAACTCAAAGTTTCTCATTTCTAAGTGAACCAACTCTGAGTTCAAGGTTTAACCTAGAGTTAGTTGAACCTCCTTATTGAAACATTCACTTATTTCAGTTTTTGTTTGGGACTACATGATGCAATTGAGGTTTGAATGTTATATGTAGGAAAGTTTCTTCTGTTAATTGAGGCCGTAACACAGCAGAATTGTTCAGTATTATTACAATTGAAACCGCTGTTATCCATGTAAATATGTGATAAATGTTAAAAAAATTTTTTTCAAAGCTGAATTTTCAGCATCGTTATTTCAGTCTTCAATGCCTCATGATTTTCAGAAATCATTCAAATATGCTGATGTTTTTTAATATTGATGTAACTGCACTGATCCAATAAATAACATTTACATTTACATTTAGTCATTTGGCAGACGCTTTTATCCAAAGCGACTTACAGATGGGGTAAACAATGGAAGCAATTCGGACAACGCAAGTACAACAAAAAGCAAAAGTGCAATCAATAAAACTGGCCTCACAGAGCCTACCACAGTATACAGTGCTAAGTTAAGTTAGATTTTTTTTTTTTTTTTTTCAAGAGTAGAAAAGAGATAGAAGTCAGAACTGATCGGGAAGGTGTTGACGGAAGAGATGTGTTTTTCAGACGATTCTAAAGATGGCTACAGAATCTGCAGATCTTGTTGCCGCAAGCAGATCGTTCCACATAAGTGGAACCGATCCAGAGAAGGTTCGTGAGATCGATTTTTTACCTTTTTGGGATGGCACCACAAGACGTCGTTCGTTTGCAGAGCGCAGAGATCTGGTGGGTACATACGTCTGCATTAGCGAAAGAAGATAAGGGGGAGCCGAACCAGTGGTGGACTTGTAGGCCAGGAGGAGGGATTTGAATTTGATCCGAGCTGCAATAGGGAGCCAATTTAACTTTATGAAGAGAGGATTGACGTGTGCTCTCTTCGGTTCATTGAAGACCACTCTTGCCGCTGCATTCTGGATCATCTGTAGAGGTTTGGTTGTGCAAGCAGGGAGTCCAGCCATTAGCGCATTGCAGTAGTCCAGTCTGGACAGAATAAGGGCCTGGACTAGGACTTGCGTAGCATGCTCTGAGAGGAAGGGTCTAATTTTTCTAATATTGTAGAGGATGAATCTACAGGACCGGGCGGTGCTGGCAACCTGATCTGTGAAGTTAAGCTGATCATCGATCACCACTCCCAGGTTTCTGGCCTTTCTGGAGGGTGTGATGGATGATGAGCCCAGTTGAATAGAGAAGTTGTGATGAGTCTTTGTGTCAGCAGGGATTACAAGCAGTTCTGTTTTTGCAAGGTTCAGCTGCAGGTGATGGTCCTTCATCCAGAGTGAGATGTCGGCTAGGCATGCTGAAATGCGTGCAGAAACTGTCGGATCGTCTGGCTGAAAAGACAGGTGGAGTTGTGTATCATCCGATAGCAGTGATAGGAAATGCCATGTTTCCGAATGACAGAGCCTAGGGATGTCATGTATACAGAAAATAGCAACGGACCAAGCACTGAGCCCTGAGGCACCCCTGTGTGAAGATGTTGGGACTCAGAGACCTTGCCTCTCCACGATACTCTAAATGACCTACCTGAGAGGTAAGACCTGAACCATTCTAGGACCACTCCAGAGACACCCATAGCCTTGAGGGTCGACAGGAGGATGTGATGGTTGACAGTGTCAAAGGCAGCAGATAGATCCAGCAGGATAAGAACTGATGAATTTGAGGTAGCTCTTTCCAGTCTCAGTGCTTCAATGACAGAGAGCAGCGCTGTCTCAGTGGAATGACCGCTCTTGAAACCAGACTGGTTGCTGTCCAGGAGGTTGTTGTGGGTGAGATAGGATGAGAGCTGGTTACATACAACACGTTCAAGAGTTTTTGCAATGAATGGGAGGAGAGATACCGGTCTGTAGTTTTCTAACAGTGCAGGATTAAGAGTGGGTTTCTTCAGTAGTGGTGTAATACGCGCCTCTTTGAAGAGTGTGGGAAATGTACCAGTGGTAAGAGACAAGTTGATAATGTGGGTCAGAGTGGGAACAACCGATGGAGAGATGGCCTGGAGGAGATGAGTGGGGATGGGATCGAGTGGGCAGGTAGTCGGGTGGTTAGAAGAAATTACCTTGGAAACGTCGTCTTCAGAAAGTAGAGAGAAAGAGGGGAGCGAGCATGTGTCTAGGGGTCGGGCATGATCAAGAGGGAGTGGCGCAGAGAACTGACTGCTGATGGTGGTCGTTTTCTTAACAAAGAAAACTGCAAAATCATCAGCTGTTAGTTCAGATGGAGGTGAGGGGGCAGGTGGGCAAAGATAAGTCTATAATGAACTCATTCTTTGGGATTAATGTGCCTAATAACAGACGGCTTAAAAGATTTAGGGACACGACGTATCCTAATAACAGAGACTAATGAATAATATTATGGATGATTTCAGGAAGCATTTCTTTCAATTCAAGTTTATTTATATAGCGCTTCACAATGTGCATTGTTCCAAAGTTCCTGAGTTTTGAGATCTTAGAGAGCGTGATGGGTTGTAATGTGAAAGAAGCTCTGTTAAGTAGGTAGGGGCTAAACCCTTTAAGGCTTTATAAGTAATTAAAAGAACTTTAAAATCAATACGATACCTAATGGGTAACCAGTGAAGGGATGATACAATTCTGGTAATGTGATCGTATCTTCTTGACCGTATTTTCTTTCAGTAAACTAGTAGGTACATCATCTAACACGCATACTTTAAACAGTTATTCATGCAAAAGTATTATAGAAATTGAAGAAGAGTTAACAAGAAGTACAAGCTTGGTTTGATCCCTCTCATTTAACTTGAAATGATAAAAAGTCTTTATGTTTTTTTTAACCTGTAGCAGAATCTTTAAACAATGTGTTTAATTGGGATGAAAAATAGAAACGTGTAATTGTTGTTATTATCACACATGATGTGAATTAGCTATTTGGTCTCAGACAAATGTGGTGTTTC
Source organism: Triplophysa siluroides (assembly GCA_006030095.1). Classification (NCBI taxonomy): domain Eukaryota; kingdom Metazoa; phylum Chordata; class Actinopteri; order Cypriniformes; family Nemacheilidae; genus Triplophysa; species Triplophysa siluroides. The sequence goes on from VCII01000450.1 coordinate 21,851, forward strand.
TCTGAGGAAAATGATCCAATTCACTTTGTCAACATGATGCCAAGATACTGATAATAAACTGCAAATGGATTTTGAATATCTTGAACAGTGTTGCCATGGCGATTTATTAAAGAATATAACAGTAATTCTCTTATATCTTAATGTGCATTATCCAAACGCTTCAAAACTTTTTACAAGACTGTTTTTTTTATTTACAGTGGGGCAAAAAAGTATTTAGTCAGCCACCAATTGTGCAAGTTCTCCCACTTAAAAAGATGAGAGAGGCCTGTCATTTTCATCATAGGTAAACCTCAACTATTAGAGACAAAATAAGAACAAAAAAATCCAGAAAATCACATTGTAGGATTTTTTAAGAATTGATTTGCAAATTATGGTGGAAAGTAAGTATTTGGTCAATACATTTATTTCATCTCAATACTTTGTTATATACCTGTCACAGTTGTGTTATGTTTTGTTAGGTTTTTTCCTCCCATTGTTAATTTCATTATTAGTTAATTAGTTTTCAGTTGTCCCTCCTCATTGTTAATTAATCCCACACCTGTTTCTGTTTTCCCTGAGTGTCTTCCTTTTGTATTTAAGCCCTGTGTTTTCCTTAGTTCTTTGTCTAGTATTGTTTTATGTTCACGAAAGTTAACAGTTGTATTATTAAAATAGCCTTTGTTTTGTATCCCGTGGTTTTAGTTCTTTTTGGAATCCGTGACTCGTGACAATACCCTTTGTTGGCAATGACAGAGGTCAAACGTTTTCTGTAAGTCACAAGGTTTTCACACACTGTTGCTGGTATTTTGGCCCATTCCTCCATGCAGATCTCCTCTAGAGCAGTGATGTTTTAGGGCTGTCACTGGGCAACACGGACTTTCAACTCCCTCCAAAGATTTTCTATGGGGTTGAGATCTGGAGACTGGCTTGGCCACTCCAGGACCTTGAAATGCTTCTTACGAATCCACAGTATGGGATCTGTGTGTGTTTGGGATCATTGTCATGCTGAAAGACCCAGCCACGTATTATCTTCAATGCCCTTGCTGATGGAAGGAGGTTTTCACTCAAAATCTCACGATACAGGGCCCCATTCATTCTTTCCCTTAAATGGATCATTCGTCCTGGTCCCTTTGCAGAAAAACAGCCCCAAAGCATGATGTTTCCACCCCCATGCTTCACAGTAGGTATGGTGTTCTTTGGTGCAACTCAGCATTCTTTCTCCTCCAGTTGAGTTTTTACCAAAAAAGTTCTATTTTGGTTTTATCTGACCATATGACATTCTCCCAATCGTCCTCTGGACCATCCAAATGCTCTCTATCAAACTTCAGAAGGGCCTGGACATGTACTGGCTTAAGCAGAGGGACACGTCTGGCACTGTAGGATTTGAGTCCCTGGCGGCGCAGTGTGTTACTGATGGTATTCTTTGTTACTTTGGTCCCAGCTCTCTGCAGGTCATTCACTAGATCCCCCCGTGTGGTTCTGGGATTTTTGCTCACAGTTCTTGTGATCATTTGGACCCCACGGGGTGAGATCTTGCGTGGAACCCCAGATCGAGGGAGATTATCAGTGGTCTTGCATGTCTTCCATTTTCTAATAATTGCTCCCACAGTTGTTTCTTCACACCAACCTGCTTATCTATTGCAGATTCAGTCTTCCCAGCCTGGTGCAGGTCTACAATTTTGTTTCTGGTGTCCTTTGACAGCTCTTTGGTCTTGTCCATAGTGGAGTTTGGAGTGTGACTGTTTGAGGTTGTGGACAGGTGTCTTTTATACTGATAACGAGTTCAAACAGATGCCATTAATACAGGTAACTAGTGGAGGACAGAGGAGCCTCTTAAAGAAGAAGTTACAGGTCTGTGAGAGCCAGAAATCTTGCTTGTTTGTAGGTGACCAAATACTTATTATCCACCATAATTTGCTAAAAAATTCTTTAAAAATCCTACAATGTAATTTTCTGGATTTTCTTATTTTGTCTCTAATAGTTGAGGTTTACCTATGAGGAAAATTACAGGCCTCTCTCATCTTTTTAAGTGGGAGAACTTGCCCAATTGGTGGTTGACTAAATACTTTTTTACCCCACTATAGTTTGTCTTAAGGTTTTATGAAACATGTTGTTATTTGACTAGTGTTTTCATGGATAAGAAAGTAATTTAGATTTTTGTTCAGTCATTTAAAATATCTAAGAACTTGAATTCAATTGTATCTAATCTAAAATCGACACATTATAAGAGTTTTAAAGGGTCAATGATTCAAAAAGACAAATATATATTTTTTGCAATATAATATCTATTGTTTTAGTAGCTTTCAGTACCATTGATTATTTCATAGCTAATAATAACAAGCAAGTACACTGCAGGGAGTTGAACCCCATCCCGGTGTTAAACCTGGAGTACCATTACCAGTGTCTTTTTTTCTTTTGTTATTATTTGACTACAGGCAAAGCAAAAACTTACATTAGCAACAGCACGTTGAATTACCCAGAGCTACATTTAGTTATTTTAATCAGCATTGGAGAAAAGATACAAGATTACGTTAAAAAATAAGAGATTTAATTCACTAAATAATAATACAAACCTTTTGTTTTAAAAAGAAAATGTCACATTTAAGTAGTTTATTTATATTATTAGAGAAACGTATCATCTATTGTGAATGTATAAACTGTATGTATTCATATTTACAGTTATAGGCTTTGCATATAATTCTTATGTTACTTTAACCTCTCAACATCTATCCTATGATCTAAAGGTCACAATAAGCACCAAAGCACATCAATATGAGATTGGCAGAAGCTGTGTGATACGCCATCTTTAAAGACAACAGAGTCTGATCTTGTGGCAAGAGGAAGATGGTTCGTAACACATCCGGAGAAAGTGCGTGAGAGTGATTTTCCTTTGTGGGGTTTGTGCCGCTGCGTTCTGGATCATCCAGAGGTCTGGTTGTACTGGAAGTCCATCCATGAACGCATTGCAATAGACAGCAGATAGATAGATATGATATGAAAAGGTTGACTGGATATTGATCCGTAGTTAACTAGTTCTCTAGGGTCACTTATATGAGCCCTTCAACACATGCACCTCACATGACCTGTGTGTGTGTGACGCTGGGGTTTATAGACTGAACGCTTCTTCTGTTAAACGACAAGAGATGTGTTCACCTTTATTGTTTTTATATTCTGAGCTTTATCTGTTTGTGAGTAAAGTCACATTTATGTAAAACATGGGTTGAAATGATCATCAGGAGAATAATGTTTATATTAAAGGTACAGTTTGTAAACTCCGCCGCTCATTCAAAACAGATGTGTTGAGAACAACAACAACGGCGGAGCGTCGAATGATGAGGACTTTCGTCTTTATCTCCTCCACTAATAATCCATCAGACGTGATGAGAAATCATGTGTGTGGAGGATGTCAAGTAATAAAGTTTGTAAATGTTGCGTTGGATGATATTATTTTATTTCATTATATGAATTAGACGCAATTCACACAACAATTGTATTACTATTTAGTCTAATTTAGTGATCTAATAACGATTTCTGCTTGTTCAGTAAATGTGTTCATGACACTCGTGCTAAAGTAGGAAATAGACATTCAAACATTAAAACTAACCTTGTCCATCGATATAATGAGCAAACGTTTTCTGTCAGTAAAGGAAAAAACACACACACTCGCACACAACACACACACACACACACAACAAACACACACACACACAAATACACACACACACACAAACACACCACACACGCACACAACCACACACCACGCACACACCAAACACACACACACACACACACACACACACACACACGCACACAAACACACACACACACAACACACAAAACACACAACACTCACTGCATGTGTTCTTGAGTTTTATGGCCCTTGTGCTTAAAGGGAAAGTTCTGTCTTCCAGAGGGTCAGTAAATGATCACAGAATTCTCAAGTTTGAGTGACGTGTCCCTTTAAGAGTCACGTGGGTCGAGCACATTAGCTCATCCTTCACATGTTTTTTCTTTTGATAGTTTTCTGTAAACAGTGATGTGTGTGTGTGGTGACTTCACTGAAACAAAAGTGAAAGAAATAAATTCACGTGAATCAGTTAGCGGTCATGTGTCCTCCTTGAACCTCCTGATCTTTATAACTGAACGTGGTCTCTCCGTCCCAGAGCGTTTCTCTACGTTTGCTGTTGTGAAGTCTGACTTTCTGAATGAGATGTGAAGCGTTGTGTAATAATAGTGAACACTAACAATGGGTTTGATTGTTTTGAAACAAGCTCATAAAGTATTCTCGATTACTACAGACGCCTCGAGTTTGGGATATTTCCAGCACAAACCGGAACACCTGGTTTTAGTAACATTTCATGTATTTAGTAACATGTTATGAATGATTTAGCCGTATTAAGACCAGGAAACATCTCTTTCCTTTCTATCTATTTCTCCAGTTGTTTCTTGGGTTGCAGTGAGGAAGCTTCTCCTTTGAGTCGGCTGAGGAGGTTCCTCACTTACCCAATTAAACTCTCAACACGTATTTGCTAAAATGACAAATGACTGTAATTCATCAAGTAAGCGATAAGCATGAGAGAAAGGAGGATTGTTTCAGACAGTGAGATGCAGAAACAGGACATTCTGACCTCAGCAGATGTTCAAGACACAAACAACATCCACATCATGGTGCTTGTGCCAATCTGCAGCCGGAGATGAGCGGCGGAAAGCAAGGTCCTATCACATAAACTGCTTGCTGTCCTGCAATGTGGTTCCTGACATGAGTGAGCTCATAAGAAGTGGGCAAACACACTGTTTCAGTGGATGTCTTCAGAACATTTGAAGAAATGAAAACTATTGCGCCCAGTTTATCCAGATGTTGGACAGCAGGACTTGTCACTTTGGACGGGTGAGTTCAGTGTGGATCAAAGTAGCTGGTAGACTTTCATCCATTACATCAACTTGTTGTTAAAGCCAGGTCTCACGGACCGCTCTGAGGCTCGACAGGTGCGGATCTAATCGCAGCTTTATTTCAACAGAATCCACAAAACAGGCGAAGGTCAGGACAGGCAGCAAAGGTTCACAAAAGACGTGTTCAATGAGTCCGGGCAATGGTTATGGGAAATGTAGTCCGTGTGATGAGGGGCGTGGCCTCTAGTGGATTTGAGAGGGCCTCCGGCTGGTGACTGTGACACCAGGAATGACACGCTAACTGTCCGTGCTATTGGGCGGAACCACCGGAAGCGTGAAGGCCTTCATCTCGCATTATCCAGAAGATATATCGAGGCATAAAGTTATTCATACAAAGCGTTTTATGATTTTCTCACTTTTTAAGATTTAAAGGTAAATATTCCTCTTTTGATACACCAGACTTTCAGAGAGACTGGAGGAGTTGAGCAGTGAATTCGGGGGTCCTGAGAACATTGGGCATCAACGGGGACATGATGTCAGACTATGGGCTACTGACGCTACAGTGTTTGATGGACATTCATCTCAGTGGTTTACACATATTGCCGTGTGGTGATCACGTGTGACAGTCTTTGTCATGTATGAGAGTGAAGGATGTCGTCCTGTTCGTTCGCTATAAACTTGTAAACTTCATTGAGACTGTAAACAGTGATTCAGGGCTCGAAACTTCAATGGAGCTTGAAACTCTTTTAATGGACCTAAAATACATCAGAATCATTTACTTGTGTTATTGTTGTTGCTTTAAGATTCTGTAGTAGCAGATGTGATGACCGACATAACCTTCAGAAATCAACTGAACAAATGTGTCTTGGTGTTCATGATATAATCAGACCGGTATGTTGTTAATATTTGTCATTTTTATTACTTGCAGATGTGTTATCTGGATGGTTTTTGGTAGTAACATTTCTAGGTATTTTAATTTGTCTTTATTATGCCTTTTAAGCTTTTCTATCTTTTACATTTTGATTTATTCATTCTTAAAGGGATAGTTCATCCAAACATGAAACTCTGTCCTCATTTACTCACCCTCAGATTCTTCCAAACCTGTAAACATTTCTTTGTGCTGCTAAACATAAGGGAAGATATTTGGAAGAATGTCAGTAACCAAACGCATCTCATCAAATGGTATGTAACGCGTGTGTGTGTGTGTGTGCGTGTGTGTGTGTGTTTGTGCGCATGTGTGTGTGTGTGCGTATGTGTGTGTACATAAGCAATGATATGTTGATATGAAACTATTGGTATGTCACATTATGCTTCTTCTGTTAACATGTCTCACGTTGTATCTGATTGATTTACAGTGTTTATTCTCTCATATTTGGGCAGCGGTGGTGCTCTTGAGAGAAAACTATACATTTGTCCTATATAATGTCCACATGTGACTTGCTCTTAAACGCTTTCTGCAGCCAAACAGGTTTTTTTGGGCCCATGCTGTGGTGAATCCTCACATCGGTACTTTTTATAGTTGTGGAGCACACGCTCAGGGTCAGCTTGCTCAGAGTCGACTAAACGAAATCATTTCAGCTGTTTGAAACGGTTTTCTTTCTTTGGGTAAATCAATTGAGAGTTTAAGTTTGAACTCAGAGTTGGTTGAACCTCGGGCCGCAGGTCTTCGTCAGGCTTACACCACCTGCTCTTGAAATAAAGAACAATGGAGACTCTTGTGTGTGGATGTCTTCTAGCCTCTTATACCTCCGTAAGTCCACTTTTTAAATCTCAAGTTTTGCGCCCTGCACCATCTTGAACAGGACCGTATCCAGCCTTGTGCATCACTTATCTTTTATAAAGAACCGCTATCTTACATAACACAGTGAAGCAGCGCGTGCATATAGTGAACAATTGATTGTGTAGCGATCCAGATCCATTACTCCAGAGAAAGTAACCTGCTAAGTTCAGGGAACACGGATAGAAAAATGAACCTTCAAAATGAACATTCTGTCATCATTTACCCTGTTGTCATTTTAAACCTGTGAGATTCTTTCTTCTGCAAAACCCTAAAGAAGATATTTTGAAAAAGGTTGGAAACCCAAAACCTTTGGTCCCCATTGACTTCTATTGTATAGACACAAAACCAATGCAATTCCTGCTTAATTATAGTAAAACAAACAAATAAACACACTTCATGAATCAGCTTCTTTAGAACTTTAGTAAAAATCAGAAGCAACTTTTTCACTTTAACTGTTTAATTTGTCCATCACTGGTTATTTGTCTTTGGTAAACAACTTTAGCTGATGAATGAGAACTTGAGCTTATTAATGGAGTTGTGGAGGAACTGAATGTTATAAGAGTGAGAATCACTGCTGTAATAACACAAATGTCCGCTAGATGGCAGCAGAGTTCTAGTGAGTTTCTGTTGAACACATCAGATATTATAGAAATAGATCAAAGTCAGATTTTAGTTGAATATAAAGATAAACAACTGTCTTTAGAATAAGACTACTGTAGTGTTAATGCACATATATTTAAGTTCTATATATTAAGTTATATTTAAAAGTGTATTTTCAGAAGAATAAATCATTGATGTGTGAGTTTAATCTGCACATGTGAGTGAAGCTTCAGTGATTCTCTGTATGTGTGTCAGATCTTCTGTATGAACATCATTCAACACTCCTCGTCTCTCACACCTCTGCATGTGTCCTGTGTGACTGACAGTCACTTTACTAACAGCTGATGACTCAACAGACCTTCACATCAACACAAAACCTGAAGAATTGTTCAGTCTGTGTTTTTTTCAGATGAGTTTTCACCTTTAAATGCAACAAGCAGATAAACACACACTGTAAAACACATGAAGAGGATTTGATGTGAAGGATTAACTGCAAGTTTAATGTGTAGAAATACAACCTATAGTGTGTCTGATTTAATCATCAATAAATACTGAAAAATATACATTACAGTCTGATACCCACACAGAGCTTCTGTTTATGATTATAATACAAAATAAAAGTCATGATGGGCTTCAGTGTTCTTTTAGGAAGCTTCTTGTCATCTTTACAGCTTTAGTCACTAGGATATATTTATCTATATATACATGTTTTATGTAGGAGGTTTACAGGTGGTGTTCAGATGTGTTCATGTGTCTCTGATAAATCACACAAAGCTCCGTCACTACAGACATCAGACTGATGTGTTTGCCTGTTGTTGTTGTTTTAGAGCGTCACTACACAAACACATTTTTATATCTCATGTCCAGTTAAATGTAGTTCTACTTTTAACCTGAACATCTGAGTCTTCCAACATCAAAATTCACATTTCTGGTTCACATTTGTTTGTGTGCATCACTTCTGAAGAGTTTATTATGTGAATATAAATCATCTTTAAGATGCTCAGAGGACTCGGCTCTGTTTAAACACACAACACAAAAGCCTCTCGTGTGTTATTAGGATTTAAATATTCAATCATTTTGTACAAGTGAATCATAACAAAAGAACATTTTCCCTCAGACGCTTTCAGTTGTTGTACCGGAAGGTGACGCCCTGTGACGTCTTGAGTCCGCTGCTTCTGATTGGTTCAAACACTGAGGAGACTCCGGTACACACACCTGACTGCAGCTGAGGGGAAAGTGAAAGAAATGTTTAGCGATTATCTTCCGCCATTTTATAGCGATTATTATTACTCAAATATTACATGTGGAGTGTTTTAATGTAAGAGTTTTAAAAGCATATAGAGGTATTTTCATGTATTTATTTGATGTAAAGACTCTCATGTAAAGATTCTCGTCAGATTGTTCAGGTGTCTCGAGACGCTTTTCACTTCCTTATTTGTGGTATTTATGAAGGACCGATTTATTCTTTGATATTTGGTAGTTACTTTGTATTTTAAATATAGTATTGCGTTAATGTGAATAATAGTGTGAATGTAGTTGATTTGCAGTTGTTCTTTAACACTCAGGCTTCATTAATCTGTATTATATTGGTTGTTTATTCGATTTGATTTGGAGTTTGTTTGAAGTCTGAATGTCGCTTTCATTCAGTGTCAGTTGTGGGGATCAGATTGATCAGATTCATCAATGCAGCTCCATCATGAACGACTTCTCTCCAGGAAGCAGGTCACGTTACTTTCTGAAAAAACTAGATTTTATAAAACGGTAAACAGTTTCCATGTCCAGTTCTTGTTTTCAGTTTGGGCTCATGTAAGTGTAAATAGGGCTATAGGGGTGTAACGATACACTCAGCTCACGATTCGACACATATCTCGATGCTCACGATACGATACACATCTTGATATTTTGAACAAAATAAAAAAATGAAACTGAAATTCAAATAACATTTATTTTCAAAATATTAACAATTATGTAACTTTTTTGTTACACGAACAACTTAATAAAGAATTTTAACATTTTAACGCTTAACTGAAATTATAATTAAGATCAGTGTAAATTTTGACAGCAAGTTTTGATTTCGTTTTAGTCAAAGAAATCTACATTACATTAGTCTACTAAAATCTATCTGGATCAATTGATTTAATTGGTTTAGTTCAATGCTCCATAAAAAGATTGAACTGTTTTGACATAATTTACTTTACCTTAGAGTTAAATTAAACCAGGTCATTACCTTTATTTTTCAGAAAAATTCAGTAACAACTAGATAAGCATTGTTGCAACACAGAGAATATTAGACTATGAAAGACATGTACCAGTTCATTCAGTCTCATTTTGACTCAATTGACTCGTTCGTTCAGTGAAGGGCGTGTTCATTCATTACATTCAACCAATGAAACGCTCTGACAGAGCTCACACTCAAACGCTATTGGCTAATGTCTCTTTAAAGCTGCGCTGTCTTTGCTTGAGACCGTAATGAATGAGAAACTTCTAATCTTTCAAAAGGACAAATGACATAAACAGTATTACATTTCTTCAATCATGCAAATCATATAGTTATTTATTAGCATGTCATTCAATCTTTAATATACAGTACGACTCACTTAATCACTTCTCTGATCAGAACAGCGCTGGTTTCTTTTGGCTTACTTTAAGTTAAATATCACGTTATGCAGCAGCTCACGTTAGCGGATAAATTAACATGGGCATTTAAAAACGTTTGTGCTGCTTTTGTGATGAGTTTCGGGGTGACTCGCCCGCAGTCACGCTTCAAGTTTGCTGTGTTTTACCGGCGATTGTGAAGGAAAATATGATGCTTTGTAAACCACAGATTGTGTCTTGTGCTTCCCCTTCTCTCAGAGACTTCTCTCTACCGCATATGTGAGTTAAGCACACGTGACATGCGGGCGCAGAGTAGGTAGCGTCTTGACCGCTCGACGAATAGAATTAAACATCATGTTGTAAAATATCCCCATTTCTCTACGATGCAAATCGTAACATTTTTGCATCGCAAAATATCATAATACGAAGTATCATTTCACCCTAATTTATAATAAAATCTATAATTATTAAAGCAATAATTACTGTAACTAAAGTATTAAATCTGTTGTGTTATAGTTCAGCTCATCTGAAGAGATCAGACTCACCTGACGTCAGCTGTGTGTCTATGAAGAGTGACCGGTATATGGATGTGCCCCTCACATTTAGTCATGGAGATACAAACCCTGCTCTCAGGTATATGATATAAAACATAATTATAATTTAACATTTTTATATTGTGATGTGTTTCGTTTAAGATAATTAAAACACTATATGTATGTTTTTAGTTTCTTTTAACACAGTGTTTCTTTTATAGTAATTTAAGACACTTCACCTGTTCAGACACATTTACAGTAATTCAGTTCAGGATTTACTGTAATGTGTTGTGTGTTATAGATCAGTTCATCAGAAGAGATCAGATCCAGAGTCCAGCTGTGTGACTATGAAGAGTGACCGGTCTATTGAGCTGCCCCTTACATTTAGTCATGAAGATACAAACCGTGCTCTCAGGTATAAACTTGTATATATCATTTTACTATGAATTTTTACACAGTATGAAGATATTAAACATATATAAACACAACTGTAATATGTGAAAGTGGGAAGAATTATTCTGTTAAATTAAGCTGTCATTCTGTGACTGGCTATGACATTGAGTAAATCTTCATCTGACACTAAACAGATAAACAAAGAGTAGAATAAATGTTATTACAGTTGTGCCCGCGATCATCGCTGATATGTACAGTCACTACTGTATGCATACTACAACTAAAAGATTGTGACAAAATAATCTCTTTTTTGACTCCCAGACCAGTCGTAATAGAACCCGTCTTTAGGAAGTTTGAACATCAACCACAAGACTTCAATGAATACATCAGTGCTGAATTCAGGTAAATTGTAGGATTGGTTCGATAGATGTTTTAAAAGACATAATACACAAACATATTATACTGAGAGAACACACACCTTATAAACATGCTGATGATTTTTTTTAACAAAATTAACATGTTTTATACACGTACTTTTACAATTTATGTAATTATTTGGTGTTATTATATTACAGCCATGAGTCTAAACTTCCTGAAGTCCTCAACACATTCAGATCAAACCTGAGGAGGAAGTTTGAGTGTTTGTGTGAAGGAACATCAGGTGAGAGAAACCCAACACTGCTGAATGAGATCTACACAGAGCTCTACATCACAGAGAGTGAAAGTGGAGAGATCAGTAATGAACATGAGGTGAGACAGATTGAGACACAATCCAGGAGAACAGCAACAGAGGACACACCGATCAAATGCAACGACATCTTTAAAGCTTTACCTGCACAAGACAAACCCATCAGACGTGTGCTGACAAAGGGAGTCGCTGGCATTGGAAAAACAGTCTCTGTGCAGAAGTTCATTCTGGACTGGGCTGAAGGGAAAGAGAATCAGGACGTCCACCTCATATTTCCACTTCCTTTCAGAGAGATCAATCTGATGAAGAACCAAACACTCAGTCTTCTAGATCTTCTGCATCTGTTCTTCCCAGAGACAAAAGAAATGGAAATCTCCAGCGGTGAATATAAAGTGTTGTTCATCTTTGATGGTTTGGACGAGTGTCGTGTGTCTCTGGACTTTCACAGCAGTGTGAGGTTGTGTGATGTCAGTGAATCCGCCTCAGTGGACGTGATGCTGACAAACCTCATGACGGGGAATCTGCTTCCCTCTGCTCTCATCTGGATCACCTCCAGACCAGCAGCAGCTGATCTCATCCCCTCTGAGTGTGTCGATCGAGTCACAGAGGTACGAGGCTTCACTGACAAACAAGGAGGAATACTTCAGCAAGAGAATCAGTGATGAGAGTCTGAACCACAGAATCATCTCACACCTGAAGTCATCCAGGAGCCTCTACATCATGTGTCACATCCCAGTGTTCTGCTGGATTTCAGCCACTGTTCTAGAGAGAATGTTGAGTGAAGCAGAGAGTGAAGGAGAGATCCCCAAGACTCTCACTCAAATGTACACACACTTCCTGATCATTCAGACCAACATCAAACATCAGAAGGACTATGAGAGGAAAGTGAAGAATGATGGAGACATGATCTTCAAACTGGCCAAACTGGCTTTTGAGCAGCTTGTGAAAGGCAATGTGATCTTCTATGATGAGGACCTGAAAGCGTGTGGCATTGATGTAGCAGAAGCATCAGTGTACTCAGGGTTGTGCACTCAGATCTTCAGAGAGGAGTTTGGCTTGTATCAGGGGAGAGTTTACTGCTTTGTTCATCTGAGCGTTCAGGAACATCTCGCAGCTCTTTATGCTCACATCTCCATCACAAACAACAAGAGAAACGTGTTTGAAGCAGGTCTTGTATCTAAAATATTGGACAGAGTGAAACATAAATTACCAGAACAGGTTTTATTATCTGAGCTGCATGAGAGAGCTGTAGATGAAGCTTTACAGAGTCAGAATGGACATCTGGATCTTTTCCTGCGTTTTCTTCTGGGTCTCTCACTGGAGTCCAATCAGATTCTCTTACAGGATCTACTGACACACATGAGAAGATGCTCCTTCAAGAAAGAGAAAACTGTTGAGTACATTAAACAGAAGATCAGTGGGAATCTGTCTCCAGAGAAATCCATCAATCTGATTCACTGTCTGAATGAACTGGATGATGATTCACTGCTGCAGGAGATTCAACATTATGTGAAATCTGAATCAGTCGACGCTCCACTCTCCCTTCTCCTCACAGTGTCAGCTTTAGTGTTTGTGTTGCTGATGTCTGAACAGCATTTGGATGAACTTGATCTGAAGAAATTTATTGGAGGTGAAAATACAGCAGATGAAGTTCTTGTGAAACTGGAGCCTGTGATTAAAGAATCAAAATTAAAGAAAGTTCAGTAAGTAAAACTAACAACATTCAGTTCACTGTCACAGTTTCTCACACACATTCCTCGTAACCATCGCTCACTTTCTCAAAACCTTCAACTAAATCTTCAAGCTCTAGTCATCAAACCTGTAATTCATCTGACAAAATCAAATAATTGCCTAAAACATCTGAGCCCAAAATCAAATAAAGCTTCATATCACACACAGACAGTAAATATATAAACACTACAGCGCGTCCATTACACACATGAAGAAATGGAAACACAGCATCAGTTCAGAGAGTATCAAGGGTTTCATTTCTCTGATGTAGATGTAAACAGCAGGTGTCGTGTCGTCAGCATCAGATCTTTTCATTGGTTCAGAGAGTTGTTGTGTATTATTCAGAGGATCTGATTTGTGGATTATAATCAGATGAGTGTAAAGATGTCACATCACAGTTTGATGGTGTTGATCTAGTGTTTGTGTTATCAAAGGTTTTGTTTTGTTTGTGTGGAGTTTCTCTAAAGCACTGAGATGTTCTTCAACAAGAACTCAAAACTCTTCAGTGTTCTTCATCAGTCTGATGTTCATGAGCTTCAACATCAAACATCTGCGTTTCACCACAAACACAACAACAATATTACACTTATTACACTCACATGTGTTTATATGAGGAAAGACACAACGAGAAACTGATTTGTCTGTTTTATTATTGTTAAATTTTCTCTTTTTCATTTCATGTTTAGCAGCAATGTTTGTCATTTATCTCTACAGGTTGATTCAGTGTAAGATCACATATAAAGGTTGTGCTGCTCTGACTTTAGCTCTGAGATCAAACCCCTCACACCTGAGACTTCTGGATCTGTCTGAGAATAATGTAGGAGATTCAGGAGTGAAGCTGATCTGTGATGTACTGAAGAATCATCTCTGTAAACTGGAGACACTGAGGTAAGATTTAATGAAACATTCTCTGTCAACACATGACTAATAAATCAAAAAGGAACATTTCTTATCTCAGTCCTGAGGGACGTCTAGTCAGTGTTGTCATGTTAGTGACTTTGTTTCTAGATTTCGTGTGTTATTTAGTGATAAATCTGGTGAGTTTGACATGTTAAGCACAAGAGCAGGAGCACTTTACTGTGTTCAGTGAGCGACAGGAAGAAGCAGCACATTCACTTCAGACCGCACTGACACGTCAATGACATGTGCACATACACAACTGTGTCTCAACAGCTCATCACTTACTGACCTTGCTTGAGCCTTTTTCATTTCAAACATGTATGACTGTCTGGACATATGAACATGAACACGGCTCATCTATAAACACACAGTTGTGGACTGTGCTACTTGCGCTAAAGAGGCTACAACCTCTCGTGCAGGACAAGCACGTGCTGGTCCGGTCGGACAGCACAACTGCCGTGGCGTATATCAACCATCAGGGTGGCATTCGCTCATGGCAGTTAACACGACTCGTCCCGACGCCTCCTCCTGTGGAGTCAGCAGGTGATCCGCTCCCTGCGAGCCATACACATCGCGTTCTCTCGTCAGTTGACGCCTGGAGGAGAGTGGCAATTCCACCCCCGTGCAGTCCAACTCATTTGGGTGCAGTTCGGGCAGGCACAGGTAGACCTGCTCGCCTCCCTGGACACCACCCATTGTCCGCTATGGTACTCCCTGACCGAGGCCCCCCTCGGCACGGATGCTCTAGGGCACAGCTGGCCGCGGGACAAGCGGAAGTACGCCTTCCCCCCAGCAAGGTCAGGGAAGAGGAGTATCAAGTGTTACTAGTTGGGCTGTACTGGCCCAACCGGACTTGGTTCTCAGAGCTAATGCTCCTGACGACAACTCCCCCCTGGCCAATTCCCCTGACGAAGGACCTGCTTTCCCAGGGGAAGGGTACGTTGTGGCATCCCAGACCAGACCTCTGGAACCTCCATGTCTGGCCCCTGGACGGTAAGTGGCCGCCTATAAGTGGCGCCTCTTATCGTCCTGGTGTTCTTCTCGGGGAGAAGACCCACGGAGTTGCCCGATCAGGTACGTGCAGTCCTTCTTACAAGAGAGACTCGAGAGCAATCTCTCCCCCTCCACACTGAAAGTTTATATAGCCGCCATTGCCGCTTATCACGACTCAGTTGCTGGAAAGTCTCTGGGACAGCACGACCTGGTCATCAGGGGCGCGAGAATGCGGAATCCGCCTCGTCCGCGCTACATACCCTCTTGGGACCTTGATGTGGTCCTGTCCTCAAGAGGCCCCCCTTCGAGCCCCTCGGAGCTGCCGCTCTTCCTCATGTCTCGATGAAGACGGTTCTCCCGATGGCGCTCGCCTCCATCAAAAGGGTAGGGGACTTGCACTCCGTGTCCACCGATTGCCTTCAATTCGGGCCCGGTGATTCTCACGTTATCCTGAGACCCCGGCCTGGGCTACGTGCCCAAAGTTCCCACCACTCCTTTTCGGGACCAAGTGGTGAACTTGCAGGCGCTCCCCACCGGGGGGCGCACCCCGTCCATGTTGTGTCCAGTACGCACACTGCTCCTCTACTTGGGCCGCACGCAGAGCTTCAGGAGCTCTGACCAGCTCTTTGTCTGTTATGGAGGTCAGCAAAAGGGGAGGGCTGTCTCCAAACAGAGATTGGCGCACTGGATTGTGGATGCCGTCACAACGGTTTACCAATCCAAAGGTCCCCCCTGCCCACTGGCAGTGAGAGCTCACTCCACCCGGGGTATAGCCTCCTCGTGGGCACTGTCCAGAGGCGCCTGTCTGGCAGACATCTGCAGAGCTGCGGGGTGGGCTACGCCCAACACCTTCGCAAGGTTCTACAACCTCTGCGTAGAGCCAGTGTCAGCCCACGTCCTTCATGGCAACATATAGGACCGGCAGCAGGTAGGGCGTACGCCTGCGAAAGCACCATCCCCCCTTTTCAGGTGGGAAAGTGTGCTATCTAGCCTCCCTTTTTCCCCCACTGGGTGAAGAACAGGCATTCCATCCATCACTTAGTAAGCACCTAAGCTGGGCAGGCTGGGCAGAGCAGCCCTGCCCCTTAGGCCGGGTACCATTTGAGTTATCCACACATAGCTCTAACTGGACCTAGTGCTACCGGACGTTGTAACCCCCCAATCGGGCGGTTCCGACTGATGTATCCTCATGATTGGTTCCCACTTGGCAATCCATGACCCTCCCTAGGTGGACCTCCACCTCGCGGTTAACTACTTCAGTCCGCACATTTTTCTCCATGAGATCTTCCCCATCGGTGAGACCATGAGGATATCTCCACTAAACTCCTCCCCCACGGTAGGATCTGGTCTCTGTAGCGCATTCCCCCTTGGGTAGACAGCGCTTACCCAGTGGCCCTGACCGGGCGGCCTCTCGCCGGTTAGATAGTCAAGACCCCGCCCGTAACGGCCGGTGGTCGGGGCATCTCACCTTTCTCCAAGAAAGCTCTGGGACCCCCGACCTATCCACTGGAAGGTGACGATTTTGCGGTTACGTCTCGGTTACGTATGTAACCTCGGTTCCCTGATGGAGGGAACAAGACATTGTGTCGAAGACGACAGATGGGGTTCGCCCTTGAGAACCTATCAACTCTGACTACTTTTAAAAAGGCGAATGAAATTGGCGAATGAAATTTGCATGCCGGGCTCCGCCTCCGCATGTCTGGTATAAAAGGAAGCCGGCATGCTTCATTCACTGACCTGTGTTCTGAGGAGCCTCTCACGACTGCTGCAGAGGGCGATACGCATTGTGGCATAAGGGACACAACGTCTCGTTCCCTCCATCAGGGAACCCTTTCTCGACGTTGTGTCAAAGACGACAGATGGGGTTCCCTCTGGAAAACGCCACAACGCCTATCGCGTCACAATCTCTAGCAAAGCGATGGTAACAGGCCTGGGCGTGTCAACTCGAGGCTTTCGCGATACTGTAACATTTCAGTGTGATGGGTCGGGGGTCCCAGAGCTTCCTAAAGGAAGATGGGTAGGCCCTGACCAGCTACCTTTCACGGACGGTCCGGATCGGGTACCTCCGGGTAAGCGCAACTTCCTTAATTAGGGATGCGCTGCAGAGGCCACATCCTACCCGGGGGGAGGAATACAGTGGATATAGATATGGTCTCGCCATTAGGGGAGATCGCATGGAACGTGCGGACTGAGTAGTTAACCGCGAGATGGAGGTCCACCTGGGGCAGGTCATGGGTTACCAGGAGTGGGAACCATCTCATGAGGATACATCAGACGGAACAGCCCAGGGAGGGGGTGTTACATATGTAAGGCAGCTGGAAAAGTGCAAAGAATTAAGGTTGTTTGTAAAGCTGGGACACAAAACAATCAAACACCATTTGTTGTTAGATCATGAGGAATGATATCCTTTCCTCCGATCAGGGGTTGATGTCCATGAACTGAACTCTTCTTATCACACCTCTCTCCTCCCCTTCATCTCTTCAGGCCTTGATCATTGGAAAAGTGCTTACACATTCTATATTGTGTTTATAATGTTTTGTCATGTTATGAAGGTTTGAACATCATGTTTGGTATTGTTTTAAAGGTCTTGGTGCGATGGGTGAAAGGGTCTAGTTCCTTCAAACCATAACAAAGAGTGTATTAGAGCTTTTTAACTTAAGGACATTACCTGCACTCCTCTAAGAGGATTGGCTTTATCGAGGAATCCTGTTTACAGATAAATTGGCATCCCGTTTGATAATCTCTTCAGCCACAAGTTAAACTAAATTTCACAATGACCATTGTATTCACAATGAACATTGAGTACATCATTCTTGGGTATAAAAGGTGCATTGGCAAAAGACTCAAGGAAGCTTCTGTAACCAGAACTTCCCACATTGCAGCTGTGTGTCTCGATTTGGAAGCATCTGTAACCAGAACTTCCCACACTGCAACTGTGTGTCTTGATTTTACCAGGTATGAGAAACTCTGTGGTTTTATTTTATTCTTATACAATGTTGATATTTGTTGCTTAGTAAATTAATGTTGTGCCTGCCTGGTATAATAAATTGTTATTGTTGATATTATCTGAATTCTTCAAAGTTTGTTATTACAAGTAGATTGAAAGGAACCTGTTCTGTTACCGCAAAATCGATGTGTCAGGATAGGTAGGGCTAGTTTATACTAGATTTTTTAAAGGAGCATTGCTAAAGCTCACATGATTTCCACCTATCATCTGGCCTAGCAAGTTGCATGATCGTGACTAAAATATAACTATTGTTATGTTTCTGAGCAAGCATATCGCGGCCAAACTTAATGATATTAGTTTACCCGGCAACCTCTGACTAGAGATCGGAACTGACCGTTTTGTGTCCGTGAGATCCATGAGCCCGGCCGGCGTGAGACTCTGAGCAACTGCAGGTCCCAATCGAAAGAATAACTCTAAATAATAAATATTTAAGTATGGAGATTTATAGATAAGTTAACTTTGATCAACAGATACACTTGAAATGACAAATAAGTTATTTTATATTATATTGAAATTTGAGTCAGATCGGTCTTAACCACAGAGTCATATAAATTGAACTAAATTGTAACAGTTCTTGAATAACTTCATGTAGAAATCATTGAGGAGAAGTAGAACACGAGATCCCTTCAACCACGACATTGGATTCCGTCGTTGGGCCAATGGGTGGTCTTTTACACATACGTCCGGTAGCACTAGGTCCGGTTAGAGCCATCTGATGGCTCACATGTTCTCCCGGCCTAAGGGGGAAGGCTGCTCTGCCCAGCCGACCCCCAGGGGGTGCTTGCTTAGTGATGGATGGAATGCCTGTTCTTAACCAAGTAGTTGGGTAAGAAGGGAGGCGGAAAGGATACCTGTTCTTAACCAAGGTAGGGTAAGAAGAGAGGTAGATAGCACACTGACCCAACCTGCTGGAGGGTGATGGCTCCACCACAGGGAGGGGGGATAGCCAACTCAGGATCTTCTCGTCCTGTCCAGGGGCCAGAAATGGGGGCTCCAGAGGTCTGGCCTGGGATGCCATAATGTGCCCTTCCCCCGAGAAAGCAGGTCTTTCGTTAGTGGAATCGGTCAGGGGGGAGTTGTTGTCAAGAGCATTAGCTCCAAGAACCAAGCCTGGTTGGGCCCGTCAAGTAGTACTTGATGCTCCTCTTCCCTGGCCTTGCACAGGATCTGTGCAATGAGGTTCACTGGGGGGAAGATATCCTTCTGCTTGTCACGCAGCCAGCTATGCGCCAGGGCCTCCGTGCCGAGGGAGGTCTCAGAGGGAGTGCCAAGGCGGGAAATGGGTGGTGTTCAAAGAGGCGCCTGCCCGAACAGCACCCCGAGAGCTGGAGTGCGCAGAGGTGGAGTCGCCTCTCTCCACAAGGCGTCAACTGACGAGAGAGCCGTGGGCTGTCTGGTTCAGATTGCCTGGGATATGTGTGGCCCACAGCGAGCGTATCACCTGCTTACTCCAGAGGAGGAGGCGTCGGGCGAGTCGTTCCTACGCGCTACCCAGCACGTGTACAACTCTAGGCACTGATATGCCAGCGCAGACGGGGCCCCGTTGCACACTGCGCCCTCAACCCTGCAGGAATGTGTCTGTCGACTTGCCTTCCCGAGAAAAGGTCTCCAGGAGGCCGTGGGCGCAGGCTTCCTGTGCCTCCGCAGGCGGGGGGTGACGTATCACTTAAGACCAAGGGGTGAGGGTTCGTCGGCAGAGAGGCGTAATCACAATCCGCCTGCTGCCGGTGTGCCACGCTTTCCTCAGAACTTTACTCTGTAGCCAGTGTTTTGAGCGGTCCCATGTGCATCAACCCGAGGGGTACCAACACCGTCGAGGATGCATGTGTCCCAGGAGCCTCTTCAGAGGGACCGCTGACTGCCTGGAACGCTCCAGGCAGCTCAACATCGGCTAAGCGCGCTCTGCAGAGTTGAGTTCCTTACCAAGAAAGAGGATGATCTCCATGCCGAAAAAGAGGATGCTCTACCTGGGGAGAGCCTACCTGCCTGGCGATGATGTTGCAACGTGCACTGTCTGTGTGAGTGTAGAGGGTTGCCGTTTATCCTCGACAATGTGTCTCGCCATGGAGCAACGTCGAGTTGCCGAACACTGTCCTGTAGAGGGTGAGAGCGGCTGTGAAAACACCCAGAGAGATAGAGAACCCCTTGAAGTGGGCTGTTGCGACGGGGCAGGACCGTCCTTGAATGACCTCCAAACCTGGGGTCCAGCCTGAAGGTGTTCTCGGTCTCCCTGGGGTCTTCCCGTGAGGGCCGCTTTTGCTCCTTCCGCGGCTGCTGATGGGGTGGTGGTCTCCTCCTTGACGCTTTCTTCCGGTGGGCCAGCTGAATGAGGGGGCTGCAGTCGGGGAACATCGAAGAGGACCAGGCTGCTGGGGAGCAGACCGCCTGTGACGCAACGTCTGAATCGTCATCCGCCCGCAGCGCGGGCATGATCGTATCCACAACGGCTGCCTTAACGTGCTGGAAACCCAACACCCGAGGCAGACATCGTGTCCGTCCCCCTCCTCGATGAGTGTGTTGCACCTGACAGAACAGAGGGACATGTCACGCTGGAGAAATTTGCTCTTTTAGAAGGAAATTGCTTCTTCTAGAAAGATCTCGTACACTTCTGGAAAGTCACGACTTTCAACACAAACATCTACATTATGTATCTGGAGTGAGAGACTGAAGTGTGTGTGTTGTTCTCTACAGGTTGAGTGGGTGTGAGCTCACAGCTGAAGGTTGTGTTGCTCTGACTTCAGCTCTGAGATCAAACCCCTCACACCTGAGACATCTGGATCTGTCTGGTAATAATGGAGATTCAGAAGTGAAGCTGATCTGTGCTGTACTGGAGAATCCTCTCTGTAAACTGGAGACACTGTGGTAAGATCATCGCTCTGATAGTCACTCATGTACTGAGGTTTAGTTGCTGTTAACATGAGCCTGTTGTTGCACGAAAACTGTTTGAAAACTAAAAGGATCCTGGTTTATACTGCTGTTCCCACATCCATTTCAGAAAAAATATCAGCGTTTACACTACACTATCGCAAACGCAGGTCACATGACCATTCAGACACGCTGGGTATGTGCACACTAATGTAAACAGTTATATGCGCATGTATACAGGTTGGTTGTATATGACTGTTGTCCTGTTTCCATACTATATATCAGGTGAAATAGAGTACGAGTCAAGAGTAGTATGTCCCACACCTCAGTATGCATAAACAGTAGCGAGAATTACCCGGATGGTCTTCTGCTTGGGCCGAGGTTTGTGAGTGTGGATCGGATGGACACTGACTGAGCTGAGCAACGGTCAAAATTAAATAAAAAACAATTGGAAAACTGTATGTTCAAATGTAAGTATCCGTAAAGGAAATTCATGAGACTAAATTAAGTTTTTATTAACGGCAGCGTACAGGTTGTTGTTAATACATCACAGGTCAGGGAGCATATGGGTCACATGACAGTAAAACATGTTGAATGCAGTATGTGGGAAATATATTCACACACCCCCACACATACTACATAGAACGTCTTGGTTACAGATGTAACCTCAGTTCCCTGATGGAGGGAACGAGACGTTGTTTCAAACCGACAGATGGGGTTCGCCACAGAAAGGCCAATGAAATTGGCAAATTAAATTTGCATGCTGGACTCCGTCCCTGGATATCCGGGTATAATAGGGAGACGGCGTGCTGCATTCATTCACCTTTAGTTCTGAGGAGCCTGAGGGCACGTGTTTGTGGTCTCAGGATCACGTGTGAACCGCCGGGCCCGAATTCTAGGCAGTCCGAGGACACAAAGAATGCTTGTAAGTCCCCTACCCTCTTGATGGAAGTAAGCGCCATCAGGGCTACGGTCTTCATCGTTAAGTGAGGAAGAGCGGCGTCTCCGAGGGGCTCGAAGGGGGCCCTGTTGAGGCCCGCCAGGACCACGTCAAGGTCCCAAGAGGGTATGGAGCGCAGACGAGGCCTATTCCCCTTAGGAACCTGATTGGAACCTGAACCCTTAGGATCCTCAGGTCGTGCTGTCCCAGAGACTTTCCAGCAACTGAGTCGTGATGAGCTGCAATAGCAGCTACATACACTTTCAGTGTGGAAGGGGAGAGGTTAGTATCAAGTCTCTCTTGTAAAAAGGACAACACGTTCCCGATCTAGCAACTCCGTGGGTCTTCTCCCGGAGAAGAGCACCAGGACGAGAAGAGGCACCACTTATAGGCGTATAGCCGCCTAGTGGCTGGGGCCCAGGCCTGAGTGATGGTCTCAACCACCGCCGGGGGTAGGCCACTCAGGATCTCCTCGTCCCATCCAAGGGCCAGACATGGAGGTTCCAGAGGTCTGGCCTGGGATGCCACAACGTGCCCTTTCCCTGTGAAAGCAGGTCCTTCGTAAGGGGAATTGGCCAGGGGGGAGTTGTCGTCAAAAGCATTAGCTCTGAGAACCAAATCCGGTTGGACCAGTAAGGTGCAACTAGTAACACTTGATACTCCTCTTTCCTGATCTTGCACAGGACCTGTGCAAAAAGGCTTATTTCCGCTTGTTCCGTGGCCAGCTGTGCTCTAGAGCATTCGTGCCAAGGGGGGCCTCGGACAGGCAGTACCATAGCGGGCAATGGGTGATGTCCAGGGAGGCGTCAACTGACGAGAGAGTGTGTCAGCTGTCTGGTTCAGGTCACCTGCGATATATGTAGCTCTCAGGGAGCGGATCAAGTAGTGACTCCACAGGAGGAGGCGTCGGGCGAGTCGTGTTAGCTGCCGTGAACGTATGCCACCGCAGCTGTGCTGTCCGACCGGACCAGCATGTGCTTGTCCTGCACGAGAGGTTGTAGCCTCTTTAGTGCAAGTAGCACAGCCAACAACTCTAGGCAATTGATATGCCAGCGCGGGCCTGTCCATCGCCCCGACACTGCGTGCCCGTTGCACACTGCTCCCCAACCCTGCAGGGAGGCATCTGTCGTCAACACGACGCGCCTCGTAACCTGCCCGAGAGGGACCCCTGTCCATAAAAAGGTAATTGAAGACCAGGGGTTAGGATGTGTCGGTAAAGAGGCTTAATGACCATACGCCTGCTGCCGGTGTGCCACGCTCTCCAGGGAACTCGACTCTGTAGCCAGTGTTGGGGCGGTCTCATGTCCATCAACCCGAGGGGTATCACCCCTGCCGAGGATGCCATGTGTCCCAGGAGCCCCCAAAATTGTTTCAGAGGGACCGCCGATTGCTTGAAATGTTTCAGGCACTTCGACACTGACTGGGCACGTTCTGTAGTCAGTCCCGCTGTCATTGAGACAGAGTTGAATTCCATACCGAGAAAGAGGATGCTTTGCACAGGGGAAAGAACTTTCTCGGTTGACCTGTAGTCCCTATCGATCTAGGTGCCGGAACACTAGGTCCCTGTGTGTACATAACAGTTCTCGAGAGTGTGCCAAGATAAGCCAGTCGTCGAGATGGTTTAGTACCCGCACACCTCTCTCCCTGAGAGGAGTGAGGGAGGCTTCCACGATCTTCGTAAAGACTTGTAGGGACGGGGACAGACCGAAAGGGAAGACTCTGTACTGATATGCCTGACCCTCGAAAGCGAACCGTATGAACGGGCGATGACAAGGGAGATCGATACATGAAAGTATGCGTCCTTCAGGTCGATTGCCATGAACCAATCCTGACGTCAGGATGTGAGAGCGGCTGTGAAAAACACCCAGAGGGAGACAAAAACTCCTTGAAGTGGTCATCATCATGCACCGTTTCCGATACGTGGTTGAGGAACAAAACGATGAGACCGTCTCTTGGGGAACGGTCAGACGAGACAAGGTGCGAACGGTCCACGAGCCAATGGCTGACGGATTTACGCTCACAATAATCCTCACATTACCCACATGTGGGTGTGGATGGAAATGAAGAAGTAGACTTGCTAGCAAAGAAAGCATTAAATCATCCGCAAGTAGAAATTAAATTAGCTTTAAGTAAAGATGAATTCAAGAGAGTGATATCATCTGAAGTAAGGAAGAAATGGCAAACGTTATGGAATAGTGGGTTTAAAGGAAGACATCTTTTACTGATTCAGGAGTATGTCGGAAATGAGAGAAAAATGTATCGAAATAGGAAGAATGATGTCATTATTTCAAGACTTAGAATTGGACATACAGCATTAAATTATACTCATTTTACATTTTTAGGCATTTGGCAGACGCTTTTATCCAAAGCGACTTACATTGCATTATCCTATACATTTGTACATAGGTATTTGCAATCCCCTAGGATTGAACCCACAACCTTGCGTTGTTAATGCAATGCTCTTACCACTGAGCTACAGGAAAGCTATTTTTTAAAATAGGTAAGCATGAATCGGGAAAGTGTGGCAAATGTGGAGAGTTAGAAACAGTGAGGCATATCCTTAATGACTGTTCTGCATATGAAAGGGAGAGTTTCCAATTAATACAAGAATTAGGATGGTTGGGAGTGGATAATATCTCTTTAAAAGTATTGTTAGGAAACGGGTCAAGGCAATCAAGAGTACATTAAATATTATTTAAATACCTTAAAAACACAGGAACAATAGATAGAATATAGGAATTATTATTAATTTTTTTGTATTTCTTTCTTCCAAAACTAAGTACTCCCCACACTTCAGATAGTACAGACAGACAGTAGGTGGCGGTAATGCACCTTTTCTTGGGTTTGCGAAACCGCCATAAAAACACTAGAAGAAGGAAGCTAGTCGAAGTTGATAGGTTCTCACGGGCGAACCACATCTGTACGTTAGAGACAGTCGAGTTCGCTGCCGTGAAGAACGACAGTGTATCGGGTCTCTTAACGGACGTTCTGCGGAGATAAGTATTCCAGATAGCGCCCGGAGACACCAGAGATTCTCAGTGGTTCCTCTGGCTTCCGGGACATGTGTGTGGAACCGCTGTGGGAGTTTTTGACCTTGTTGCTCTCGAGCTGCGGATACTTGGTTAAGTGTAGGCCTGAACTTTCTTCTTCTGTTTTCTACGGTAACCACCATCTTGTTTATGTTGCTCATTGAGTGAAGCGGCACTTTGTTTGTGCCTCATCGCACGCCAGCGTCGTATCAGGCCTGCAATGTTTTCTTTATTTTTCTATTGCCTTTTTGAACATTGAGCAACTCCTTGGACATTTACAGGAACTTAGGGGGCTTAAATTTGAAAGAAGAGACGTGGGAATATTTGTTATTACAGAGTGTTTGAATGCAACAATTTAAACACTGTTTGAATCTTGCTGATATACTGAAAAATATTTATGGACCTAACTGTATGTTCTGAAGAAATTATTTGAAGTAATAAATTCTGACACTTTTGTTCTGACCAACTGAACATGTAAATCTTAGTGATGTCATTTTATAAACGATTATTTTATATAGTCATTATATTTATTTAATAATGTCATTCTGCTGAAGTGAGAGACTGAAGTGTGTGTTATTGTTCTCTACAGGTTGAGTCGGTGTAAGATCACAGATGAAGGTTGTGTTGCTCTGACTTCAGCTCTGAGATCAAACCCCTCACACCTGAGACACCTGGATCTGTCTTATAATAATGTAAGAGATTCAGGAGTGAATCTGATCTGTGGTGTACTGGAGAATCCTCTCTGTAAACTGGAGACACTGGAGTAAGATCATCTCTCTGATAGTCACACATGTACTGATTCTTAGTTCATCTTCTATATTCATGTTCATGGGTTGGTTGGGGAGTATTTGAGATGCAGGAATGTCATACAAACACAAACACAAAACTCTTGCATTATAAGTGTATTGTGATTGTCAAAACATTTGAGAACTACAATCAACATCAATTTATTACTTTTAATTTTATGTGAACTGTCCCTTTAAATATTGAGCGCAGATCAGACGTGGACTTTTCAAACAATGGTTAAGAGATCTTTCCAATAAGAATAAATCACTGAAATCAGGTGAAATGATGTATTTAAGTATATATCAATCAATCAATCAAAACTTTATTACAGACTCAAGGTCCAAATTTAAACAGAAAAAACAACAATAGACAATAAACAACATATACAACCATAGGATCCATCGCAAACATAAAGCTACAAAATACATCAACACCAGTGTCTCACAGCTTTGACTGATAGCGTGTAGCACTAACCCCTATATTTGATCAACCACAATCATTCATCTTTAGAAGCATTAAGCCGACAGATAAAACTATACATAAGATGTCGTGACAGCGCTTTAAAGTGATTACTCTCACACTCACAAACATTTCACTTGCACTGTGCCATCCAGGTCTCCTTAGGAAGATCCTCATTGCATCATTAGAAGCTTCTTGCAGCTTCTGTAAACTAGATGCTCTGTAATTCCACCACAGATGGGCCGTATAAAGTGTTGTACAATACGCTTTCAAAGTGACACCTTCACCTCATCTGAACAGAAACTAAACTCACGTAAAAGTTTGTTCTCCTGCATATACATCACACGGTGTTGCCTTTCAATATCCTCATCATCTGTCGTGCGTTCAGTGATCATATGTCCAAGGTATTTCACTTTCACACACACAGTGAGACTCTTCTTAGACAACTTAAAAGTGGAAAATGTCAACTTTCATCCTCCTTAGTTCTGCAAATCATAACCACACTCTTATCAGGATTATATAGAATATCATAATCAGAACACAAGTTTAAAAGCTGTTGAAGACCAGCACTGCTGGGACTGAACACCACAAGATCATCTGCACACATCATATGATTCACTAAAGTATTCCCAATCATACAAGCAGTTTTACACACATTCAAACGTTCAGAAAACTCGTCCATGTAGAGATGAAACACAACTGGGGACAACATCCCGCCTCGTCTCACACCGTTACCCTCCCCAAACGGCCCAGAGACCTTATTGCCCCATTTTACTCGCATCAACTGGTGGGCTTACCAACAGGCCAGAATTCTCACGATATATTCTGGCACATTTTAGATAAGAGCTTAGCATGGTTAACCCGATCAAAAGCTTTAGACGCATCAATAAAACACATAAAAACTGATGAATTGTGATCTCTAAACTTATTTACTATTTCCTTTAATGCATAGATGCAAAGATCAGAACCATGTTTAGCCTTAAATCCAAACTGGCTGTCTGTAGAATTAATAAACACATTTCTATCCAACAGGACTTTAGACAGGATACTAGCTAAAGCTATAGGTCTATAGTTATCCAGGTTACCCACCATTCCAGCTTTGCTTTAATAACTGGAACTAATAAAACAGACAACATTGAATCTGGTGTCACACTGTGAGTCAAAGAGCCAGTAAAACAAACAGCTAATAAAGGGGCTGTCCTCTTACTTCCAGATCTGAGATGTTCAGCAGAAATATTATCTAGGCCACGAGCTTTGTTTTCAGGCCATTTACTTATAGCTTGAATCACCTCACGTGACATCATCACTATTGGATCATTAACTTGGTAATCGCCCACATTATAGAATTCATTTTGGATGCAATTAAAAATTATAAGTAAATATTTGTATTTTAATAGATTAACCACAACCAATAAAGAAACTTTCAAAGCCTCACAGTTTACTGGGACTTTGTAAAATGCTTCATGTGAAAACCGTGTAATGTGTAATGTGTTTCATTCATGACATTCTGCTGAAGTGAGAGACTGAAGTGTGTGTTATTGTTCTCTACAGGTTGTGTGATTGTAAGATCACAGATGAATGTTGTGTTGCTTTGACTTCAGCTCTGAGATCAAACCCCTCACACCTGAGACTTCTGGATCTGTCTGATAATAATGTAGGAGATTCAGGAGTGAAGCTGATCTGTGATGTACTGAAGAATCCTCTCTGTAAACTGGAGACACTGAAGTAAGATCATCTCTCTGATAGTCACACATGAACTGATTCTTAGTTCATCTTCTCAACTCAACTTTATTTATATAACGCTTTTTACAATTTTCATTGTTACAAAGCAGCTGTACATGAGACGCATTGAATACAAGAAAAACAACTAAAGTCATATACCTGTAAAAACAAGAAAAAGATGAAAACAACAAAAGACAGACATACAAATGCTCCACACACACAATATGCATACACACTACACACATTTCCATAGACGCACACACGCAAACACACTCGCACACACGCACAGTGAAAGCACACATTTGAGATAAAGGAGAGAGAACCACAGGTCAAATATTAAACAGACTATAAATTCTTATATGCAATATTAATTATGTCTAAATTCTAAAGCAGCCCCCCCGGCCAGGCAAATAGTTTAAAACAATATGCAAACCGTGGCGAGGAACCCAAAACTCCAATCGAGAAAAAAAACCTCAGGAGAACCCAGGCCCAACCAGGGGATTCCAGTTCCCCTCTGGCAAAAGCTGCTGCCTCTGCACAAGCTCAACAGTGCTCGCACAACAAGGCTACATAAAAAATAAATAAACTTACTAATAAGGTAAATTATAGATTTAAGATTATCATTAACAATCTAATAGCATTTGAAGTATTGTAGAAAAATCGTGTCAAGTTGCCGCATCCTTTATCCATCTATCATATCAGCTCTTGTCAGGTCACCGCTTCCCATTTTCAGCTCTCCCATCAGGTCTGGACATGAACTGCATCCTGCGGTAACCTTGGAACAAAGAGACAAGACTGGCTGAGAGTAGGGTTCTGCACTCTAAACTCTTAAAAAGATGCGTCTTTAGTCTAGATTTAAACTGACAGAGTGTGTCTGCCTCCCGGACAGTGCAGGGAAGAATATTCCAAAGTTTAGGCGCTAGATAAGAAAAGGATCTACCACCTGCACTTGATTTTGAAATTCTAGGTATTACCAACTGACAGGACGCCTGAGAGCGTAATGCACGTGGAGGATTGTAATACAATAGAAGTTCATTTAAATACTGCGGCGCTAAACCATGTAGGGCTTTATAGGTAATAAGCAAGATCTTAAAGTTAATGCGATGCTTTATAGGTAACCAGTGCAAGGTTGACAGAACCGGGCTAATATGCTCATACTTTTTTGTACGTGTAAGAACTCGAGCTGCCGCGTTTTGAACCAGTTGCAGTTTTTGTAATAAGCCTGCAGGGCAACCACCTAAAAGTGCATTGCAGTAATCTAGTCTTGATGTCATGAATGCATGAATTAATTTCTCTGCATCTGACAGTGACAGCATATGACGTAGTTTAGATATATTCTTAAAATGGAAAAATGCAATTTTACAGGTGTTGGCGACATGGCTCTCAAATGACAGATTACTATCGAATACAACGGCAAGATTCTTAGCTGGTGTTGGGCTGCCATTTTTAATCTTTTTTAAACGCAGAGGAGGAGCAACTGTGTCTAATGTTTCCGAGAAGGTAGAGTTAAAATTTTCAATAGTAATGTCAAGATCGTCAACGTTTTTACTCATGCTAGATATTTGAGACAATTCAGGCAGATTGTCGAGAAACGCATCGTTGGTAGTTGAAGTAATCGTTCTACCATATTTGTAACAAGGAGTTTGATTTGCAGCCGTAGGCCAGTGAAGCAAACATAATATCAGATAATGATCCGAAATGTCTTCAATCTGCTGAACGATTTTAACATCGTCCACATTTATACCGTAAGATAGTATGATTACGAAGGTGAGTGGGTCCTGACACATGTTGACTAACGCCCATGGAGTTAAGAGTCTTTGAAAGCCATTCCCAAGGCATCTGTATCATTATCTACGTGGATGTTAAAGTCACCAACGACAAGGACTCTATCTGCGGCCAGTACTAGTTCTGATAAGAACCCACCAAATTCTTTAATAAAATCTGTGTGGTGCCCTGGAGGACTATATACAATAGCTAGAATAAATTTAAAAAATGTTTTGTCCTTAGTATTAGGTGTTGATACGTGAAGTACCATGACTTCAAAATAATTGTATTTAAAATTAGACTTCTGAGAGGTGATAAAATAATTATTGTGAAGTGCAGCGACACCCCCCCCTCTACCTTTTAGACGAGGCTCGTGTTTATAGTAATAATCTTGGGGAACGGATTCATTTAGAGTAATATAATCATCTGGCTTTAGCCATGTTTCTGTCAAACAGAGCATGTCTATTTTATGATCGGTTATCATATCGTTAACAAAAAGTGCTTTATTTGAGAGAGATCTAATATTAAGCAATCCAAGTCGTAACAGTTGATTATCTGTATTTTGTTCATGTTTGATTTGTTTAACGCATATTAAATTACTTTCAAGAGGTTTACGCATTATCTTATGTTTGCTAATCAGGGGGAGAGACACAGTCTCTATTTTATGATGTTTGGATGAAGGGATTATTACATGTTGTATATTTTGTGTATTCTGTAACGTGAGACGACAAGCAGACAGTTGGTTAAGCCATTCTGTCTCCTTCCTGACCTGGGCCCCAGGTAGTCAGCCTTTAGCATTATTAAGACTGTGTGCCAAATTTCTAGAGAGGAGGGAAACCCCATCCCAGGAGGGATGGAGACCATCTAGTTTCAACAGGTCAGGTCTGCCCTCAAAACTCTTCCAGTTATTTATAAAATCTATATTATTCTGCAGGCACCACTCAGACAACCAGCCATTTAGTGATGATAATCTGCTATAAATCTCATCACCACGGTAAGCAGTGAGGGGGCCAGAGAATATGACAGTGTCTGACATCGTGCTTGCGAGCTCACACACCTCTTTAATATTATCTTTAGTGATCTCCGATTGATGGAGTCTAACATCATTTGTGCCGACGTGAATAACAATCTTACTGAATTTACGATTAGCCTTAGCCAGCACATTTAAATTTGACTTGATGTCAGGCGCTCTGGCTCCCGGTAAACATATGACTATGGTGGTTGGTGCCTCTATGTTAACGTTCCGGACAATAGAATCTCCGATCACTAGTGCACTGTCAGCAGGTTTCTCAGTCGGTGCGTCACTGAGCGGGGCAAACCTGTTCGAGACTGTAATCGGAACGGTTGAGTGATGTTTTGTCTTGCGACTATGCCGTCTCACGGTCACAAAGTTTCCCAGCTGCAGGGGATTTTCAACCGGAACCGAGCTGTGTGTGCCAACATTGCTCGCATCCAAAATGTTTTCTACGGTTTTCTACGATGTATTTAAGAATATATAAGTATATATTTGTATTTTAATAAATTAACCTCAACCAATAAAGAAACTTTCAAAGCCTCACAGTTTACTGGGACTTTGTAAAATGCTTCATGTGAAAACCACTTAACGGACCCAAACAACCACCAGAAAAAAGTCAATTTCTGTCAAATCTCACTTGTAATAAACACGAGCTGCTGTCAACAGAAGGAGTTGTTATTCCACAGATAAAGTGAATAATGTCACGTTAAGTGTTTCCTCCTCCACAGAAGTCCATTATGAGGAAACAGTTTCATGTGGGACATTCACACGCTTAACATGAAACTTGACTTGTTGTGTTTATATTCTGAGCTCATCAGATCATCTGCACATGAAAAACTTTATTTACACAACCGCTCGGCTCTGTGAACACTAACTCTCGTCTTCTTTCATTTGATTGGTCACCTCACTTATTTTCACATTGAGGAGCGCTGTTAGACCGCTGAGACGTTATCAAATGTTTCAGCATTAAATACACTTCTGCTTTTACACAATTATTACACACATTTGATGACACACTATAGACACAATGGTGCGTACGGTCCTGTGTAAGAAAACAGATGTGTGGTGTGAGAGCGTGAGAACAGCGTTTCAATGACGAGGTGAAGATTTAACATGATGATGAATGTGATTCAGTGTCATATGTGTTTCATTCATGACATTCTGCTGAAGTGAGACACTGAAGTGTGTGTTATTGTTCACTACAGGTTGAGATGGTGTGAGATCACAGATGAAGGTTGTGCTGCTCTGACTTCAGCTCTGAGATCAAACCCCTCACACCTGAGACATCTGGATCTGTCTGGTAATAATGTAGGAGATTCAGAAGTGAAGCTGATCTGTGAGCTGAGAGATGATCCACATTATAAACTACAGACAGTGAGGTGAGTAGAGCTCATTTAAATAAATGTTTCATCAGTTCAACCTATAAAACTTACTCAAATAAACAGAAATGACTCTGGTGCTGTTATAAGATCAGTGGATCTGTTTTAACACATTTCTCATTATTATTTCCTTATAGTTTGTTTGTTAAAATCTTTCTACTCATCTCTACCCCTCTGACTAGTTAAAGATTTTAGTTTAAGCAAACATCATGTCTGTTTTTTCTGAGATTTTATTCCAACTCGAATCAAAACCGATATTGTTCAACAGTGTCTGGAGCACATATGAGTTGTGAATAATAAAGCACAAGAGTAAATGAGAAGTGAACAGATGAACACACTTGATGTTTTATAAGTGCAGCACAATAAGAATTCAATTTAATGAGTGTGATGAAGAGTCTGTTCACTTCAGGATTTAATACGCTCATCTTCCTCTTCTTACACATATGATTATTATTGATGTGGAGGTTTATTCTTTTATTTCCTGCTGTTTGTTTGATGATGTTCACCTCAGTGTTTGTGCACACATGGCTAGATGTGTTTATTTGATGCTCTTCATCATTATTATTGATCAAATCATCATCATCATCATCACACGTGTGCAGTGAGTGAAAGTCTTGAGTGCTTCAGACACTGCAGAATACTGACAGACTGTAGAAATAACAACACACAATATATACACAAAACATCTACACAATAAAGTGACAGATGACACATATAATACAGGTTATGAGTTCAACAGAGGAAGATTAAAGTGAGTTTATTATTGTTGATATGTGTAGTGATGATACATTAGTTCTGTCTTTGTGTTTCTCTTTTAGGCCTCACTGGTGGTGACAGTAATGTGTGTGTTTAAAGGTGTGTGTGTGATGTTCAGTATCATCTGATGGACAATAAGAAGACGACACTATAGTGACATCACAGACACACACATCAACACCGACTGAAGACACAATAACACCTCACACTGATAACACTGTTAGAAAACAATCCTTCACACATTCAGTCTCATAATCCTGTGAGAGTCTTGATGAAGTGACTGAAAAACTTCTTCAACAAAAGAAAATGATGTTCACAATATTGTGAGGACAGTAAACAGACAAATGTTGTGTAAACTCCAGTAGATTTGAGTCAAATAGAGCAAATCTAGTGTGTGTGTTCAGAGATGTACAGTAAATCATCATGTGTGTGACTCACTTCATCAACCAATAAAACAAATGAATTTAAGCGTCACAACATCTGAAGAAGGATCAGAAATAGAAAGAGATTGAAACTTTGAGTCTGAATCCTGAAAGCATTGAAGTAATGACTTCATATTAACATTATTATTATTTGATTTGACTTTTACAAGAAGGAAACTAATGTAACTAAAATCTATGAGCTGCACATTTACTTCCATAAGTAAGATCATCTCTCTGATAGTCACATGAACATGTTTCTTAAAGGGATACTTCACCTAAACATGAACATTCGGTCATCAATGAATCACCCTCTTGATGTTCAAAACCTGTAAATGTCTTTGTTCTGTTGAACATGAAGATATTTAGAAGAATGTCAGCAACTGACAGTTCTGGGGCACCATTGACTCCCATAGCAGGAAACATTACTGTAAACATTGTTTGTTCTGTTGAACTCAAAAGATATTTTGAAGAATTTAGGGAAGCAAACAGTTCTGGGACACCTTTGACTATCAGTGTCATTTTTCCTACAGTAGAAGTCCATGGTGCCCCAGAACTGATATTTGTTAACATTCTTCTAAATATCTTTCTTTGTGTTCCACAGAACAAGTTCATTTATTCAGGTTTTGAGGGTTAATGAGTTAATGAGAATTGTTATTTTTTGTCACTTTCCCTTTAACAGACTTTCTGTCCAAACCATCAAACTGACATTATCAGAGATGGATCAGCACTTCAGAACAGAAATATATTCACAGATGACACAGATGACATGTCTACAGTTGACATCTCAAATGTGTGCTTTCACTGAGTGATGTCACATATTCATTTGTAAGTTTTGGTATATGACTTTAGTATTCAATGCGTCTCATGTACAGCTGCTTTGTAACAATGAAAGTTGTAAAAAGCGCTATATAAATAAAGTTGAGTTGAGTTACAGTTAAATTGAACAATTCTATTGATTGTGTATGTATAGTTTACTCTATGTGCATCTGTTTAGTATTATACATTATTATTTATATCATCAGATAACTTTATATATATATTTCAAAATATGGTGGATGTCCAGTTTAAAGTTATAAAATGTAATAAAACTGTGTCTTTTGTTAATTGACAGAAACAAGTGCAGTTGTGATCGATAAATGTAAATATGTGGGAGAGCTTATATGGAAGCATATAGTCTGCAATTATCAATTTGAAATGAAACACGCAAAACGGCAATGCAGTATGTACAATGACAATACAATTGTGTTAATATTACAACAACATCATATCTCTGTTCTAACAAACGGATAAAAGAATGTTACTCAGATACTGATCCGAATCAAAGCGACCTCATCGGGGGGGATTTTAAGACCATCTTTCTCTCCAGTGTTCTTCTTCTTCTTCTTAGTTTTATGGCGGATTACAACCATCATTCATCAGGTGCATACCGTCACCTACTGTATCGGAGTATGCAGCATCAATTACATCTCAATGAATCTACTCGAGAAACTGTCTAAATCCCATAATACACACCTGTATCCTTCAGATATTCCACAACAGCATCCTGTACATCTTTTGCCCTTCTCCTGTTGTTCCCAAAACACCCTCGAGGTTTAATTTTCTTCCTGTCTGACTGATCTTTTGCTTTAATCTAATCCTCTCTTCCCTGTACTTCCTACTATGCAACATATGTTCTGCATTTTCTGTGATTTTACATTCCATACATTCATCAGACTTACTTTTACCACAGAAACAATGTTTTATTTAACCCTGTGTGGTCAAACCTCAGGCTGGTTAAGACTGACTCCTTCCTTCTATTCCTTCCATTCACACCCTGTGCATTGATTCATTTCTGTGTACTACATATTTTCCTTCCACTATTGTCCATGTCCTATGAATAAAGTGCTGCTATAGAGTCAACACGACACATCTCTCTGTCTGGTTTAATTTACTCCACCCACAATAATCTCCATCATCTCCGGCGTATAATCTGACAACTATAATCTGACAATACTTGAATTCAATGTCAGTGTGTATATTCCTATGCCTGCCCTATTTTCTTCATCTTTGGATCCATCTGTATAAATATCCAAATAACTGTCAGATTTGCTTTTTATGTATTGACTTGCCATGTGTCCTTTCTCACTCTCTTCTCATGTGTCCTTTAGTTCCATTATATTTCAATTTACCTCCGTTTCTGGAAACAACCCAACAGAGATATTACTAACAGGAGTGTTAAAACAGATTCTGTCTGATCTATATTCCTCTGATTTGGCCTTTGTTACCCATCCAAAGCCATTACCTTGAACAGAGTTATACTCCCAACATTCTCTAATGACACTATTGGGGTTTTCATCACCACAACACGTCAGCGACACCAGTATGTGAGCATGAGTTTATCTCTTCTCAGGTCTGAGGACACGTCTCATAACTCTACCTGGACTGCCTTAGTTGGTGTTGATTTCATCGCACCAGAACAAATCCTCAAAGCTTTATTAATAACTCCATCTGTTTTCATTGAATGTGCTTTAAGAACACCAAGCATCCGTCATCTATTGTTGACGTCATTAGAGCCATAAATATACATCAGTGATTGTTTATCTGCTCCAGTCTTTCCCAACGAATGCTCTCGTTCAGTTTACAACTTTCTTATATATTGATTCCACCTTTTCCATATGTACATTCCATGAACTATAAAATACCCAATAAAACAGTCGACTGTTTCCAATCACGTGACCAAAAAAATTCATGTTGTGTTTGTCTGTCCCTTTATTCCTGGTAAATAACACATGACATGATTTACTTGGAGAAATCTTAAAGCCCTTATTGTATGACCATTGTTCTACTTTTCCTTTTGCTTCCTTGATTTGACTCATCACACATGAGATCTCGTCCTCTTACCCAAACGGCCCCATCATCTGCGACCCGACTCTTCTATCCAAATTCATAAAAATATCCTGAATGATAACATGAAATAACACTGAACTTAT
Source organism: Triplophysa siluroides (assembly GCA_006030095.1). Classification (NCBI taxonomy): domain Eukaryota; kingdom Metazoa; phylum Chordata; class Actinopteri; order Cypriniformes; family Nemacheilidae; genus Triplophysa; species Triplophysa siluroides. The sequence continues at coordinate 58,046 of VCII01000450.1, forward strand.
TCCATGAATCTTTTCAGTTCCTCGGACACTTCTGATGCCACTTTAACTCTAAATCTTCTTTCTGATCTAAATCTAAAACCCAATTATAGCGCCAACCTCTTATTCCACTCTTATTTACTTTCATTCATAACCCTTCCTTCCACTCGTAAGCTTTTTCAATATCAAAGACTATTAGTATTCATGAACAGTTTCATTTGAAATGTTTTCTTGATCTCATTACTTACTTTCACAACAGCATCCATTGTAGAACGTCCTTTTCTGAAAGCACTTTAGTATGGAGCAAATAAACCTCTGTGTTCAAGGAAATAATGAGATGTTCTCCATCCGCTTGCACAGGAGTGATGTTGGGGCGATGGGTCTGTGGTTTCCAGCTGTTAGGATCCTCTCCATGTTTTAAAGGCAGTATTAATTATTATTACTCGTCCAACTTTTTGCCATTGACCTCCTTCCCAAATCTTATTAAACCGATACAATATTATCTCTGATATTTGTTCTGGTCATTTCTGAAACGTGACATCTTCTCCTGTAGCAGTATTTCTGATATCATTTAATACCATCACTAATTCATTCATATTCAGTTCTTCATCCATGACACTTTCCACGCGATCTTTTTTAAAAACACATCTCTGTTTTCATTTACAATCTTTTCTTTCTTTTGTCTGTGAATATCATTTAAATGGTCACCACTATGCACGCTGGCAAACTTCTTTTCTAATATATTTGTCTTTTCCTGATCGGTCATGACTATTATTCTTCATCTGTAATACTGGTGTTTAAACTTTATTCCCACTCATTTTCTTCATCATTGACCATATCTCTCCTATTTCAACTTCTTCTTCAACATTTATAGAGCATATTATTGGAAGGTGGTCGCTCTCAATACTTGTACGGTCTTAAATATAATTCCCTCACAAGAATGTGCCAGATTATTAGAAACTAAAGTAAGATCAATACAAGACCATGGGTCAGAACGCATGTCTATTCTTCTAGCAATTCCATTATTTAGACAAACTAGCTGCCTAACATCCATCAATTCTTGAATGTGATTTGAGTAAATGTGCAACACAACATTAGTGTTTTTATAATAAAGATAATTGTTGAGTAGAGCAAACGCAGCAGTGCGAGACGATCAACGGTCTTGTAAACTTCATTTAAAGGGACGCAAAGCAAACAACATGTTGATCTTGTGCAGAATGAACTCAAGTTATCCTCATGAAATATTTAAAATATGAAATATGCTCAATACTAAACTTCTCACTTATACTCATATTTATTTATCATATTTATACTGATTTAATATATCATACAGCTATCCATACCCTTACACAGTTTGTAAATAGCACCTTTGTACAGTATATATATATCACATGCACACAATATAGCATCCGCTGCTCTTTTGACATATTTATTTTTGACTATTTTGTTACCTGTGTCTTGTCACTTTCAACTGTACGTGCACTGGCAGCTTCTGTCACTATGAGACAAATTCCTCGTGCGTAGAAAACAGAACAGTTTAGCCACAGCAGACATCATTCAGGAATGGGATAAACCGAGACGACGGTTAAATAACATTTTATTGAGAATTATGAATGACATAGGAATGGACAGCGCTGATCAGGGCCGTGCAGAGACCTTTAAAGGGGCAGGTGCTCAAGTAAAAAAGGGGCACATGGAACAAGGCTATAAATAGGGCTGTGCTCAAAACATCAATACAACACTGTATATCCTGATGAATCCTTGCTGATACGTCTATTAATATTGATGCTTATGTATTAATACAACAGCAAATGTCAGGATGCAGTTTTGGAAAAGAAACAGAAAAGACCATTCTAATGTTTAAAAGTATACAAATATTTTATTTGCACCTGTTAATAAGTCTTGGATTAGAAACTGAAGTGAATTAAATTGTCCAAACCTTAAAGGGACAGTTCACCCAAAAATGAAAGTTCTGTCATCACTTACTCACCCTCAGATTATTCCAAACCTGTATCAAGGTTTTGTTCTGTTGAACACATATTTGGAAGAATGTCAGTAACCAAACACATCTCATCCCCCATTTACTGCCCTAGTAGGGAAAATAAATATATTGGAGTCAATGGGGGATGAGATCTGTTTGGTTGCTGACATTCGTCCTTTGTGATTAGCAGAACAATGAAATGTATACAGGTTTGAAACAATCTGAGGAAGTAAATGATGATGTCATTTTTATTTTTGGGTGAACTGTCCCTTTAAGGTTTCCTCTCTGATGTACAGAACAACAGCTGTTTTGTCATATTAAAAATGTAATTCTGTTCTAACCCTCTTCTGAATTTATTCATTTTTTGAAATGATAATGATGATAAGAAAAACAACACTGACGAGTATAATTCGGAGGAAGAGCAAATCAGAATAAGCCTGTTTAACCGCTATTTTGAAGGCACTCTATTGTAAATACTGTCATAATAACACTTCCAAAGTATTAACAGTTCTAGTCAAATAACATCAAGACCAGACCCCTCGACGCCCGTGAAACTTTCTCCCCCAAACAGCAAAGATCGATTCCAGAAGTGAACACGTGCGCACCTGTGTTTATATATTGCTGTGTGTAGATGTAGCATTAGCTGCTCAGCTAACGTCACTTCCGTTCAGGGCAGACCACACACACACACAAACGCTGTGCACGCTTTCTTCTCGGCGTTCCTGTAAAATACTAATACTAGTTATAATAATAACAATAATAAGTAGACAAGCACACCGCTGAAAGCGACAGCCGCAAATGGTTTGTATCCTGGAAAAGGGCGCTAAACAGGTGAGGTGGTCAGGTGAAAGGTCATCACGGGGGTAATTTAGTGTAGGGTTAAATTCTTTATTTTTTTTCCAATAGTTAGATTAGACAAGCGTTCACAAAAGAGCCTTTAATTACAAAAAAATGAATGGCCCTTAATTTTCGGGGGCCCCCCCCCGTCTGCACGTGCCTGCCTCTTACCATATAATGTGTGTGTATGTTCTCCTTCACTGTCTGTTCTCTAGATTTCCTCATATTCTATGAAACACGAGGCGGGTTTACATCCAAACGTGATGCGAATCTTTTCAAAGTTGGCAATAACAAGAGGAAAGACTTCCATCAAAGTCCTTGGGCGGATCTCGGTGGTTTTAGTAACCTAGTAACCAACAGTAAATAAAAAAGACAATCAATAAGTAACGGTCGCTTAGTCTTGTGGGTTTAAAGTTCGTTAGGTCAGAATTTATTTGTCGAATGCGCTTCCATCTCCCATTATTCGCATGAACTGTTTTTCGCAAAAAAGAAAAACCACCTCAAGCGAGCATAAAATGTTTTGGCGTTTCCATCATGAGATGAGAAACTTTATATCTGCATAAAACCAGGGTGATGGAAACCCGGCTGTTGTCATATACTGTGCATCTTGACAAATGTTTCCGCTAACATCTCTGCTTTGTCACTGTCTTTTATCACAGTTATTCCATTACTGACTAACACTGGAATATTATTGTTTCTCTGAACTCCTCCCATCTTCATAATCATGTTCCAAATATTTTTCAATTCAATTTCTTCCCCAATTCTACAGAATTCTCTCCAGTTCACTCTTTTTGCTACTCTTACTTCTCTACTTTTCACAAGGAGTTTAAACATATATTATTCTAATCCTTCGATTCCTCTCCCATGTTTCAAAAGTGACAAATGACACATTGTTGTTAATCCAACAGCTTTCTTTAACTTTTTCCTGAACCACGTCCTTCTGTCCTTGGTTCCAAAGTCCTTCCTACTTTCTTTAAAGGCTCTGACAGTCCTATGACAGTCCTGAATTCTGACATTTTGCACTTGTGCTGCTTGTGCTGCTTGCTTTCTCACCTCTCATCCTCCATATCCCGCACTATACTCCCTCCACAATTACAACATTTGGGGTTAACTCCAGAGATATATCCAGCTGCAGAGGAAGCTCCACACGTTTCAGGAAACACACGATCCACACCACCAGTCTCAGGCCGGAAATAAAGGCCAACCATATATGGTTTAGCGTAGATCGTGCAACCAAGAGTTTTTGTAGCTTATGTTCTTATTTTCTTAAAGATTTTGCTGACTTTTATGGAAAATATATGTGAAAACGCTAGAAAATGTATAACGTCTCGGTTACGTATGTAACCTCGGTTCCCTGATGGAGGGAACGAGACGTTGTGTCGAAGACGACAGATGGGGTTCGCTCTTGGGAACCTATCAGCTCTGACTACTTTAGAAAAGGCCAATGAAAATTGGCGAATGAAATTTGCATGCCGAGCTCCGCCTCCGGAAATCCGGTATAAAAGGAAGCCGGCGTGCATCATTCACTCACCGTTTGTTCTGAAGAGCCTGAGAGCCTCTCACGACTGCTGCAGAGGGCGATAGGCGTTAGTGGCATAAGGGACACAACGTCTCGTTCCCTCCATCAGGGAACCGAGGTTACATACGTAACCGAGACGTTCCCTTTCTGTCGGTCTCTCGACGTTGTGTCGAAGACGACAGATGGGGTTCTCTATGGAAAACGCCACAACGCCTATCGCGTCACAATCTCTAACGAAGCGACGGTAACAGGCCTGGGCGTGTCAACTCGAGGCTTTCGCGAAACTGTAACCTTCCAGTGTGATGGGTCGGGGGTCCCAGAGCTTCCAATGAAAGATGGGAGTACCCTGACCAGTTACCTTTCACGGACGGGGCCTTTTCTCTCTTGCTGGCGAGAGGCCGTCCGGATCGGGTACCACCGGGTAGCGCACTTCCTTAATTAGGGATGCGCTGCAGAGGGCCACCTCCTACCCGTGGGGAGGAATATGGTGGAAAGGTATGGTCTCGTCCTAGGAGGAGAACGCATAGAACGTGCGGACTAAGTAGTTAACCGCGAGGTGGAGGTCCACCTAGGGGAGGTCATGGGTTACCAGGAGTGGGAACCAGCTCATGAGGATACATCAGACGGAACAGCCCACGGGGGGGGTGTTACGGACGTCCGGTAGCACTAGGTCCGGTTAGAGCCAGGGGATGGCTCACATGATATCCCGGCCTAAGGGAGAAGGCTGCTCTGCCCAGCCAGCTCCCAGGTGGTGCTTACTTAGTGATGGATGGAATGCCTATTCTTAACCAAGGGTTGGGTAAGAAGGGAAGCAGAAAGGTACCTGTCCTTAACCAGGGTAGGGTAAGGAGAGAGGTAGATAGCACACTAACCCAACCTCCTAGAGGGTGGGGTGATGCTTTCGCAGGCATACGCCCAGCCGGACGCCAGTCCTACATGTTGCCACGCAGGACGTGGTCTGACACCGGGTTTACGCGGAGGTGTAGAACCTCGCGAAGGTGTTGGGCGTAGCCCAACCCGCAGCTCTACAGATGTCTGCCAGAGAGGCGCCCCTGGCCAAAGCCCAGGAGGTGGCTATACCCCGAGTGGAGTGAGCCCTAACCTCCAGAGGGCATGGGCGATCTTGGGATCGGTACGCTACCCTGATGGCGTCCACGATCCAGTGCGCCAGTCTCTGTGTGGAGACAGCCCTCCCCTTCTGCTGACCTCCAAAACAGACAAAGAGCTGGTCAGAGCTCCTAAAGCTCTGCGTGCGGTCCAAGTAGAGGCGCAGTGCGCGTACTGGACACAACACTGACGGGGTTGGGTCTTCCTCCCCAAGGGGGAGCGCCTGCAAGTTCACCACTTGGTCCCGAAAGGGAGTAGTGGGAACTTTGGGCACGTATCCGGGTCTGGGTCTCAGGATCACGTGAGAGTGACCAGGCCCGAATTCAAGGCAGTCCGGGGACACGGAGAATGCCTGTAGGTCCCCTACCCTCTTGAAAGAAGCGAGCGCCAGGAGGAGGGCCGTCTTACCCGAAAGGTGGGGAAGATCGGAACCTCCCATGGGCTCGAAGGGGGGGCCAGAGAGGCCCGCCAGGACCACATTGAGGTCCCAAGAGGGTATGGAGCGGAGACGAGGCGGATTCCGCCTTCTCGCGCCCCTTAGGAACCTGGCGATCAGGTCGTGCTGTCCTAGAGACTTACCGTCAACTGAGTCGTGATGAGTGGCGATAGCGGCTACATACACTTTCAGTGTGGCAGGGAGATGTTCGTCTCCAGTCTCTCCTGTAGAAAGGACAGCACGGACCCGATCGAGCATCTCCGCGGGTCTTCTCGGCGTGAGAGACACCAGGACGAGAAGAGGCGCCATTTGTAGGCGTAGAGCCGCCTAGTGGATGGAGCCCTAGCCTGAGTGATGGTCTCCACCACGGAGGGGGGAAGCCCACTCAGGATCTCCTCGTCCCGTCCAGGGACCAGACATGGAGGTTCCAGAGGTCTGGCCTGGGATGCCAGAACGCGCCCTTCCCCTGAGAAAGCAGGTCCTCTGTCAGGGGAATCGGCCAGGGGGGGCTGTTGTCAGAAGCATTAGCTCTGAGAACCAAGTCCGGTTGGGCCAGTAAGGCGCAACTAGTAGCACTTGGTGCTCCTCTTCCCTGACCTTGCACAGTGTCTGTGCGATGAGGCTCACTGGGGGGAAGGCGTACTTCCGCTTGTCCCGCGGCCAGCTGTGCGCAAGGGCATCCGTGCCGAGGGGGCCTCGGACAGGGAGTACCAAAGCGGGCAATGGGTGGTGTCCTGGGAGGCGAACAGGTCTACCTGTGCCTGCCCCCGAACAGCGCCCAAATGAGCTGGACTGCGCGGGGATGGAGTCGCCACTCTCCTCGAGGCGTCGACTGACGAGAGAGCGCGTCGGCTGTCTGGTTCAGGTCCCTGGGATGTACGTGGCCCGCAGGGAGCGGGTCACCTGCTGACTCCAGAGGAGGAGGCGTCGAGCAAGTCGTGAAAGCTGCCGTGAGCGCATGCCACCCCTGACGGTTGATGTACGCCACAGCAGCTGTGTTGTCGAGGCGGACCAGCACATGCCTGTCCTGAACGAGAGGCTGCAGCCGTTTCAGTGCCAGCAACACAGTCCACAACTCTAGGCAGTTGATATGCCAGCGCAGGCGGGGGCCCGTCCAACGCCCCGCTACTGCGTGCTCGTTGCACACTGCACCCCAACCCTGCAGGGAGGCATCGGTCGTCACCACGACATACCTCGTAACCTGCCCAAGAGGGACACCAGTCCGAGGAAGGCCATGGAAGACCAGGGTTCCAGGGTGCGTCGGCAGAGAGGCGTGATCACCATACGCCTGCTGCCGGTGTGCCACGCTCTCCTCGGAACTCGACTCTGTAGCCAGTGCTGAAGCGGTCTCATGTGCATCAACCCGAGGGGTATTACCCCCGCCGAGGACGCCATGTGCCCCAGGAGCCTCTGAAACTGTTTCAGGGAGACCGCGGACTGTCTGAAGAGATCCAGGCAGTTCAACACTGACTGGGCGCGCTCTGCGGACAGTTGCGCTACCATGGTGACAGAGTTGAGTTCCATACCGAGAAAGAGGATGCTCTGCACCGGGGAGAGCTTGCTCTTGTCTCGGTTGACCTGTAGCCCCAATCGATCTAGGTGCCGGAGCACCATGTCTCTCTGTGTACACAACAGCTCTCGCGAGTGCGCCAAGATAAGCCAGTCGTCGAGATAGTTGAGTATCCGCATGCCTCTCTCCCCGAGGGAGAGAGGGCGGCCTCCACGATCTTCGTAAAGACCCGTGGGGACAGGGACAGACCGAAAGGGAGGACTCTGTACTGATATGCCCGCCCCTCGAACGCGAACCGTAGGAACGGCCGGTGGCGAGGGTGAATCGAGACATGAAAGTAAGCGTCCTTCAGGTCGATTGCCACGAACCAGTCCTGACACCGGATGGATGTCAGGATGCGCCTCTGCGTGAGCATCCTGAACGGCAACTTGTGAAGGTGCTTGTTCAGGGTACGCAGATCTAGGATGGGGCGCAGCCCGCCGCCTTTCTTGGGGACGATGAAGTATGGGCTGTAAAACCCTGAGGACATCTTGGCCTGGGGGACGAGCTCGATAGCCTGTTTCGCCAGAAGGGTGGCGACCTCTGCCCGAAGTACGGGAGCGTCCCTGCCTCTGACTGAGGTGAAGAGGACGCCCCGAAACCTGGGAGGGTTTCTGGCGAACTGGATCGAGTAGCCAAGACGGATCGTCCTCCTCAGCCACCGAGACAGTGTGGGAAGCTCTAGCCAGGCGCCCAGGGACTGTGACAGGGGGACCAAGGGGACGATCTGCTTCACCGTTCCCGCGGGGGGTGGTTCGTTGGCTGACGGAGCCAGTGTCTTCTCGACGGGGGGTAGGCCCCGGAGGAGAGACTGGCTCCGTCGACTTACCTGCCTGGCGAGACGGCCGCACGCACTGTCGCGTAGAGAGTGGTGATGGCTGTCTTGAATACTCGACCTCACGTCGCGCCCAGACGTAAGGTCGGTCTGCCGGGCACAGTCCAGGGGAGTGTGCTGACGGCATAGAGGAACACCCAGGGAGGAAACAAGCTCTCTTATTGAGGAAGTGGGCGCCAGGCCCTGAAAAGGGCCCGGCTGTGGGGACGGGGCAGGGACCGTCCCTGACCGACCTGTCAGAGATGGTGCTGTGACGGTCGGGCCCGATGGTATCCTCCCTGGGGTCTTCCCGTCAGGGTCGCTTCCTCCGGGAAGGTTGCTGACGGGGTGGTGGTCTCCCCTTCGATCTCCTCTTCCGGGGTGTAGCCTGAGTCGGGGTCACGGGAACCGGAGGGGGTGTCGAAGGGGGCCTGGGCTGTTGGGAAGCAGACGTCGCTCGAGAGCTCGGAGGCCTACGGGCGGCCGAGTCGCGGCGAGGAAGAATATGGCTGATAGCCTCTGTCTGCTTCTTCACCGTCGAGAACTGCTGCGCGAAGTCCTCGACGTGTCACCAAACAGCCCTCCCTGCGAGATGGGTGCGTCGAGAAAGCGGACTTTCTCGGCGTCACTCATCTGCGCAAGGTTAAGCCAGAGGTGCCTCTCTTGAACCACTAGCGTGGACATCGTCCGACCCAGGGCCCGCGCCGTCACCTTGGTCGCCCTTAGAGCGAGGTCAGTGGCGCGCGGAGTTCCTGCATAACACCCGGGTCGGCCTTACCCTCGTGGAGCTCCTTCAACGCCTTGGCCTGGTGGACCTGCAGGATGGCCATGGCGTGGAGGGAGGAGGCGGCCTGGCCCGCAGCAACGTAAGCCTTCGACACCAGGGATGCCGAAGTCTTACATGCTTTGGACGGAAGGCGGGTCGATTCCTCCAGGTGGCAGCTGTCTGCGGGCACAGGTGTGCTGCGACAGCACGTTCCACCTGGGGGACATCGACGTAGCCTTTGGCCGCCCCACCATCGAGGGAAGTAAGGGAGTGGGAGCTGGTCTGACTGGAACGAGCCGTAAGCGGGGCGCTCCAAGTCCGACACAGCTCCTCATGCACTTCCGGGAAAAATGGTACCGGGGGTGGGCGCGGTTTTGCACCGCGCTCTGACCCCAGATACCAAGTGTCTAGCCGCGAGCGTTGGGGTGGAGGCAGTGGAGTACACTGCAGCCCAATGCCCGCGGCCGCCCGGGTAAGCATGGCTGACATCTCGACATCTGCCTCCTCCAGCGCTCGACCCCCCGTGGGAGGGAGCTGCTCGGATTCGTCAATGTCTGATGCCAGCAAGTCTCCCTCCGATGCTGCGAGTGACATCTCATCTTCATCACGCATCGTTTCCGAGTACGTGAGTGAGGATCCGGACGGTATGCCACCGTCGGTTGGGGAACGGTCAGACGAGCGAAACGGGGAGCCGGCGGCCCGTGAGCGTTTAGCTGACGGGTTTGCGCCTGCTGAAGTCCCCACATCACCAACGCGGCTAGCCTTCGCGGACAGCAGGGCCTTGGCCCCCGTCGTCGCGAGTTGGGTAGCGAGCGAAGTGGTGGCTGTTTCCCGTAGGAAGACAGCCACCCGTGACCGCAACGTCTGGATGACCATGCGCTCGCAGTGCGAGCAGGATGAGTCTATGAAAGCTGCTTCGGCATGCTGGACGCCCAGACACCTAACACAGCTAACATGTCCGTCCCCCTCCTCGATGAGAGCACCGCACCCAAGAGAACAGCGGGACATGCCGCTGGAGAAATAGCCCAGCCCTGAAAAGGGCCTTTGGAAAACTCTCGGACACCACTGGAACCGCCGAGACGCCCAGGGGAAGGTCGCTGCAGGAAGAAGGGACGATCCGCTGCACACACGTCGTAGAACCGGCAATCTGTAGAATGCGTAGAAAACGCGTTGCTTGCAATCATGAGCGATGGCTCTGAAGAACAAACGGTGAGTGAATGATGCACGCCGGCTTCCTTTTATACCGGATTTCCGGAGGCGGAGCTCGGCATGCAAATTTCATTCGCCAATTTTCATTGGCCTTTTCTAAAGTAGTCAGAGCTGATAGGTTCCCAAGAGCGAACCCCATCTGTCGTCTTCGACACAACGTCGAGAGACCGACAGAAAGGGAACCTCCATTTTTTATGTAGTTATTATTTGCATAGTACTATCTATTATGCTTGATATAATATTTACTTAATGTTCATAATTAATATCTAAATAATCAATATCTGTTTAGTTTGTAACGAACACTTATGGACAAAGTGTAGACTTTTAATGTCCAATATACATTATTTTTTTCAATTCAAATAAATAGCAAATAAACTCTTCAAATAAAGGCATTTCTTACATTTCAACAAAACACACTCCAACAGAAAACTTTTCAAAACTTTAATAGATGTATAGTATATGTATAATTGCAACATAAATAATGAACACATAGAAATTAAGACTTTAAGAAGAGTTAACTTTCAGTCCCAAAAAATACTCCATGGGAGTACACCTTTCCAAGGGAGTGTTACAGGGCCACCGGCTGTACAACAGCACAAACACCGTTTGCCATAATAACTCGTCTTTGGCAGAGAACCGTTGCATTTTAAATGACGAGATACCTCGTCAATGGCGGGGAATGGGTGATGGGAATTTTGATTCATTTGAGGGATTCGGAGTGTTTTAACATCCCCGCACTCAGAGACTATTGGCTCATGATCAGTCAGTCTTTCACAACAGGACAGTGAGTGATCCACTCGGGTGCAGATTCAAAAGTGACTGATGTGACTGATTTCATATTTAATTAAAGCAACACGTAAAGAACAGCAGTATTAGCAACAAACTATTTGCATGCGTTAGCATGTTTAAGTGTCATGATGTGTCTCGTTATTGTACATATTATTATATAAAAACATGCTTATAATAACCGATGCTATAGGAAAAATAACTTTATACTACAAGTCACAGTTAAATTATCATGTTTGTAAAATAGTACATTTAGGTTCTTATTTTACATTTATGCATGATTGGCATGGTAAGAAAACAAAGTACGCGAAGATAAAACCATGGTTAATTTTCGTAAGGATCTTTAAATTGTGTCCGTTTCTGTACTTGAACGAGAGACCTCCTCTTTCTCCTCTGCAGCTGGACACTATTGTAACTCATTTATTTTTCCCACATTTACCATATTCATGCTCTCACCACATCTGTCACACTGCAGCCAACGTTACATGTCCAAACAAACATTTGCCATTTGTAACATCTGAGAGTAGGAGGTACATACGGCCTAAACGAAAAGCCCATAAATACTAAAATTACTTTTCCAGGCAACTTATCCGGACCGACCATTAAGGATGTCCCCCCTTTCGTTATTTCTATTGTATTTGAGTCTTTTCACATCAATTACTGTACCTCAACTTTCATCATGACCTTAAACTCTTCTCTCCGGATTGCTACCGGAATCCATTCCATTTCCTTCAATGCGACTCCAGTCACAGATCAGCTGTTGCCTCAACCGTCACTCAAGCAGCGGAGTTAAAAAGTCACGTTGTGTCACATTTCTGTTTTTTAACATCATTGTCATTCTAATAATACTTCTATTCAAGCATTATACCGTACATACTGTATGTTCACAACATGACAAGTTCATATTGAACTCTAAACCCCGGAGTATACTTCCCTTTCTACGCGAGGAACAGCGTACAGTGTGCGTGATGCAAATTTTGTCATCACAATGGTACACACATACTGTAGTCGCACCGCCTGAATTTTGCTTACCTCGCGTATAAAGTACACGGCGGTAGCTCATGTGCATTCCATTTCTAGCAGTAACCACCAGGTGGCAACCGTGTCCTGGGAACATCGATTCAAGGTAGTTGAAGAAACCTGACCCCTGTAGGCCCGGAGAGATATTGCAATATGTCGTAATGCGCATGTGTTAAAACCTGTGTGTACATGTATGTGTGGGGTCTCGGGTCTGAGCACTTGTTTGTTTTGTTTCTTGTCGAACACATGGTTCAGCCTGACAGCTCGTCGTGTGCTCTGTGTCTTCGTGACAGCCCCGCCCGCTCGTGTCGCCGTAACCAACTCATTATTGTTTCACTCCGTTGACCTGGGTTGGCTCTGGTTTTCTCTCTCCCTCCTGGTTTCTCATTCCCTCCCGTGATTCGTTTCCTTTTTAAATCCTCTTGTACCTCTGTCCTGTGTCAGATCGTCAGTGTTATTTCCGGCGACTTACCCCTTTTTTGTCCAGGCTCCTGAGCTGTGTTTGCCACGTGATGTATTATTGTCTGCCTGCAGCGTCGGACTCGCTGCACGCATACTGGTTATCTGGCTGGTCGGTCGGACGGCACTGGAGGGATTTCCATCTACCACGCTCCCCACCCTCAGAAAGATCTGCTGCCTAGTCTTGGAGACTGCTTCCTTCATGCTCCTTGTCGGTTGGATTTTCATCCAAGTATCTCTGCCCTGTCGGTCTAGTGGACTCTCATGGGAATAGGATTCTCCTGTCTGTTAAGTGGATTCTTCGGTTACCGTCTCTAGTTGATTATTAAACTACCTGTAGGGATTGTCCTACCGCTTCACTCATTGGACATTTTGCCCAGCGAATTCTCTGGCTCTGCCTCCTCACTCCCACGCCTGTGGGTGACACCCTCAGCCTCACGCTCAGTTTCGGACTTGCCATTGGATACTAACCACATTGCCCCTTACCCCTTTTTGTGGCCAAGCTTTCAAGTCTTTTTTGCCTGGTGCATTCCCGCACTCTATTTTGACTCGTTGTCATTCATTCTTTGGGTATCTGATGTATAGCCTCTCGTCGGCCATTTTGTGTTGTTGATTATTCCTTTTGTATCTGCTGAGTGAGGTTATATTGAAGATCCTTACTACCCTAAATGTAAATGTGAACTGAACACCTCAAAACTGCAACAAATCCAGGTCGACACCTTAGCCTACATCTATTACAAACACCCAAGTCTCAGTTAAGCTCAAGTGCTCATAAGGAAACCAATATCCTTCAAAAAGGTCTGTTCTGTAAAAATCAAATAATAGTATAAAGTAGAAATAAAAACATTTTTTTTTGGCACTGGACATGCTGGTTTTGGCCTCATCGCCGGCTACAGTCATGTCCTCTTCCCACTTAAAACCCTGCGATGTCAACTACCTGATAATACACCCACATTCCCATAAAGAAGCCATTGGCAAGTTTCAGTAAGTAAGGGCAAATATGCACAAGATATACAGTAGTACCTTCAATGCCCTGTAAATGGCAATATTGCTTCTTCTGTCGCAGAAATAAACTGCTGCAGATAAAGATAGGTGTCATGCAAAATGTAGTGGAGTAATGAGTTCATATACTTATTCAAAAATGTTGTCAAGTAGAGAGTGAAAATTGCTAATATCTTTACAGTTATACTCAGTACAACATGACAAGTTCATATTGAACACAGTAAATAATGTTTACTCAAATACTTTACACCACTGTCCCTTAGTCAAACTGAGTAAAAAGAAATGTTTTCAGAATACAATAATTACCAACCCCCCCAACCTGCATTTCTGTGTATAGTGAAAATCTATACATACAATATATTCTTGAACCCCGATAAGAGGTTTTAGTAACAGTGTTTTGAAATGGTCTCACTAGCGTTCACTATGCAGAAAAGTAGTCTGTGTATTTGTAGATTTTGTGATCATTTGAGGCCTAAGTTAGATTCTGGCAGAAGAGAATGTTTTGGAAGTCTGATGTTTGTTTTAATTGGTCTATAGTTCTGAAAATGTGTTTATAGTTGGGAGAAAATTGATTGTGAATTGGTTCATGATTTGTGTGTAAGCAATCAAGAAAAACTGAAAAAATATTATTCAATAAACTCTTTATCTCTTGTCTGTTGGTTTTTTTCTTGGTATCATGATTCTGCCGCATCATGTCATGTTTCTCTTGGCCTAGTGGTGGGATCATGACAGAACCCCATGTTTTATGTGGAGAGAGACATTTTTGGCCTTATGGGTCGTCATACTCTCTCTCCGGTCTTGTCATTGTTCCTGCCCTCTTGTTGCCTCGTTAGTGTTCATTAGTAGTTCATGGCCCGCATCTGTCCCCTCTTGATTTTGATCCCATATATTGACCCCGTGTTTCTTGTCTTATGCTGGTTCATTGTGTGTGTCATTTGTGGTGAGTTCATGTGTTTTGTATAGTCTAGTTTATTGTTGTTTAATGTCAAGTGTAAGTGTTAGTCTAGTTTGTCCTGTTTTCATGTTTGATATGTAACCCCCTTAGTGGGTGTTTCTTTTGTATTTATATTTTAGTAAATATCTTGTTTACCCCTTATCCGCTGTCTGTGTCTGGGTCCTCTGTCCTTGTCCTCACCACCCACGTTCATGTCACTTGGTCTCTGAAGAAAGTGAAATCCCTTATACACATTATTTATAGCTGTGATTGGGTATTTTATTAAAACTATATGTATTTAATCACATTATATTGGTATTTAGTGTCTTTATTATAAATCGTTATGAATGTTTTCATGTGACACAACTGATAAAAAAGGTGGTATTATTTATTAGTAAAGTATGCTGGCTACAAATATAAAGTGGTTTATTTAATAGTTTCTGTTAAAAAGTAATAATCAAATTTGGATTTAATCACATTATGAACACAGGAAATGTGTTTGAATAACAGTTTTATATTTAATTAAAAAGAATAATCCACAAGTTTGAGTTTTCATGAAAATCAAATAAGCATTCATCAAAAATTTTCAAGATTTGAAAGCTTTAAAGTCTTAGCAGAATGGAGCAACTGTAGCTAAAATAGTTCAATCTTTATACTAAGTAAAAGTTGCAGGAGGATGAAATCAACATGACAGTTCAGAGCTGATATGAAAGAGAGAAGAAAGATTGCTGAAGGAATATTTCATTATTATCTCTGATCAATTATTTCACTGTGTGTCGGCTGCAGAAGTGACAGCGTTTAGTGTTGTTTTCTCTAGTTTCTGCTTAACGCTGTTATATTCTTTCTCCCATTCTTCTTTAGACAGAGATGATGGATTGATCTCCAGGAATCTGTAGGCCTGATTCGTCTGAATGCTGAAGATGTTGTTGGCCTTCATGCAGCTCTTGCCAAACTGTGTCCATCCCTGTTCAAAGGACATTTAACATCAGATGAAATTAAAGAAACAACATCAAACATCATCCTCATCACCACAGCTGACCTCTTTAGCAGCATCTATAGAAATCAGGAACTCTTCCTTCATTTCCTCAAGCTCATCGATCCAAACCTCTCCTGTGAAGGTCCTTTGCTTCAACATATCCAGCAGAGAAACCACCTTCTCCCAGAACTTCTGAAGCTGAATCAGAATTTGTTGGATTCTGGACAAACACACCTGAACCTCATCGAGGTATGTCACGTCTGGCAGCTGACCTGTTATTCCAGATACAGAATTCAAAAGATGAGCAAAGTACATGTGCGGTTTAAATATTAATAACAAAAGCGTCTCACCGTTTTCTATTTTTAATTTGGCCAGATTCAGCTGTTTGTCCATCTGCTGGTTCTGGAGGTTCCACTCTTGCTCTTTCAGACGCTGTTGTGCTGTGGTGAGCTCTGATAATCCACTCTGAAGCGTTCTGATTATTTTTTCTTGTGAAGTGGACATCACCATTTTGCAGATGTAACCTATAATATTTTCAATAAACGGCACGATCATTGAAAATATAGCAATGCTTGATCCCATCATGGGTGTCACTCCAGGCATCTCCTTTGGCTTTTTCTCCATGGTGCCAGTGATGCTGATGATAAATCTTTCTATCTCTATGTTTTTCTTCTCAATCTGTTTTTCGTAGACTTCAATCTCTTTATTGATCTTCTGAAGGTTTGCGCCCAGAGCTTCCACAGTCTTCTGAAGAGCCTCCATCTCACTGGTTTGTTGTTGCTGCGTCTTCTGAATCTCATTCTTCTCATTGTTGATGTCACTGGTTGATGCGGCGACATCACTGTTATGTTTATCATACCTATATGTGCATGTGCATCAAGTATCAAAATATTTTATTTTCATCCTATTATGCAAGTATTTTATTTTCTAATGTTTTACAGTTCTACATCAAAATAAGTTAAATAAAATAAGTGTGTAATCAAAGGTCATCAATCCCAGCTCAAGACATTTAGTAAAATTAAACTTTACAAAACATTCAATGTTTACAAAAAATGGACACAACGCAAATTTCACATGCAATGGAAATAAATTAAAAAAGTGAAAATGCTGTGAAGTGAGTGTAACGGAGGCCAGCTAGTGAAGAGCTGTGCAGTGTGTAAACCTCACTCCCGACCTCAAGTGACGCTCTAGCGACAGACGATAGAGATTGTGGTCTTTAGCCTCCTCGTTAGAGCGCCCGACTCCCATGCCGGACCGACCCGATACGAAGCCCGCTGAGAGCGGTGCAGTTCGTACCGGTTACATGAGGCCAAGTATGGTGTTCCATACTCGGAATTTGTGCTCTGCATTTAACCCATCCAAGTGCACACACACACCATGAACACACGCCCAGAGCAGTGTGCACCCATTGCTGCGGCGCACGGGGAGAAGTTTGGGGGACTGGTGCCTTGCTGAAGGGTCTCACCTCAGCCAAGGTATTGAAGGTGGAGGAGAGCGCTTATCATTCACTCCCCCACCTACAATCCCTGCTGGTACTGGGGCTCCAACAGCCAATGTTTGTGTTATAAGTCTGAGTCTCTAACCATTAGCCCACGACTGCCCCCCTTAAAGATACACATTTGATAGCCCCTTCCTTTGTTTGATAGAATTTGTGAGAAACTGATGATCTGCTGATGTGGTAAAGTTTTCCAGTTCATACTCTTACTTCTTCAGAATTTCTTTAACATTCGTTATGATGTCACTGATCCATTCTTTGGCCTTTTCTAAGAATTTCAGTGCTAAGTGTGGTTTGTTTTTCTCTGCAGCCACCTTCAGACTGGGCAGCAGAGATTCGACAAGGTTCTCGCTGGTTCCTACACACTGTAAAGAAAGAAAAAGGAATTCTCTTCAAACAGTTTGTGAACCTTGGATTTCATAAAGCTTTTGGAAACTAAACACACCTTCAGCAGAACGGCCTCAGAAGATCCAAACAACAGTTGTGTTTCAATAGCTTGATCTCTGAGCAGACGCTCCAGTTTTGGATAGCCTCCCAGACACAGATAAGCCAAATGATAAAGAAGAGCTGTTCTCTCCGCAGACGGAAGAAGCTCCTTGATGAACTCTGGACTTGTGGCAACAATGTCTGAGATACAAACCGTAATTTGGGTAATTTTCAGATTTGCAACACTAACCCACTAAAAGTTGTTTTTTCAGGGAGAATAACATTACAGTTATGCTCATGTTAGAAATGCAAGTACTTAACGATGCATGTTTTATATCGTACATCAACAGAAATGTGTTTGCATCTGTTGGTTCTATGTTTTGGTTGTTTATTGTTTATACATGGGCGGACTTCTGGCCAAATATATATGTGCATTTGATTGGCACTACACAGACTGACCAGTGTATGACATCTGCGAGAGCAATTCAACAAACACGCAATGCTCTCAAATAATTATTGTGGGGTTGGCCTGTTCTCCTTTATGTTAAACAAAATAGTGTCATATTTGTGACCAGGGAGAAGCCTTAACATTTCACCAAAATCCTGTGATATTTTCTTTGTTGAACCTGTTCTTCTATGCACATTTCATTATTAAATTATGTTTTACATTCATAAAGTTAAAAATTAATTTATAAATCTCAAAACATTTTTAAACATGAAAAATGTGCATGGAAAAATAGGCTAACAGTAGGATTACAATAATTAAATATAAATCATACTGAGTTTAAAAGTCAAAGGCTGTGAGGAAAGATAAGTAGAAACAGCTA
This sequence comes from Triplophysa siluroides, assembly GCA_006030095.1. Classification (NCBI taxonomy): domain Eukaryota; kingdom Metazoa; phylum Chordata; class Actinopteri; order Cypriniformes; family Nemacheilidae; genus Triplophysa; species Triplophysa siluroides. Next base: position 76,165 of record VCII01000450.1, read on the forward strand.
AACATATAAAACTGGACAACTGTTTAACAATAGAATTGTTAATTTTCTAAGCATTAGGTAAATGTAAGGAGATAAAGACTTGCGACCAAAACATCAGCTAAAAGACTTTGAATTAGAAAATCTCACCTTTAATCTCAGCCATGATTTTTTTTACAGTGTGCCTTGATGAAGCCTCCAAAAGGTCTATACAGAGATGAAAGAAAAACAAAAGTGACCAAGAGAAGATGATTATGTTATCAGACAGTAGAGAAATGGATGGATCACATTGTGCAGTGATTAAAAAACTAAAATCCTAAAGACTGTGCTCCGATTGGGGGGGGACCCCCCATAAGCATTAGGGATCACCATATAAGAGGTGAAACAATTGACTTAAGGGGGTCCCTTAATACAGTACCTTGAAATATTGCAAAATTATTATTGACAGTAATTCATAAGACTATTTTCAGGTGACTTGTGTCATGAAACTCTGTGGAAGAACCCAATTGCAGGCAGCAGTAGTGAAGGGGTTAACACTAAAGGTTTTATTTTTTCAATTAACACAAAACAAAGACCCACGATGGGGTAAAAAACAGGTACAAGAAAATAATATAAAAGCCCAGTACGAAGACTAACTAGACTAACAAAACACTATACATAAACTTAACTAAACTAACACTTACTAGACACGACTTACTAGACGGTGAATCTCCACAGAGAACAAGAGCATGATGAAGACGATACAAGGGAACCAAACACAATGACCGACACAGGAAAATAAAACATGAGGACTATTTAAAGGGGTAAAAATCAACAGGGAGCAGATGTGAGGCTAGAACTAATTAATTAACACTAACTATGGAAACGGGAGGACGGGGACAGTGACGAGACACGAGAAAGCACATGGCATATCTAAAACAAACAATGGCATGTCTTTCTCACAATAGACACGCACTGAAAAAAATTTGGAGTAGGATTTACTTAAAAAAAAGTTAGGAAAGTTTTTTCACTTAGAAAATGTGAGAAATTTCAGTAGAATTCCCAAGTAAAAACGAAACACAAGGAACTGTAGCTTTAATTAGAAAATCTCAAGTAAAGTTTACTTGGAATTTCCCAGTAAGTTGTATTGACTGTTTGTTTATATATTTTACTTAAGTAATGCTTATAAATGTTTTTTTTTACACAATAATCCTAGTAACCTTTACTTTAAATATTATTTTAAAATTACTTGATGTTGTTTATGTATTTAAATGGTGTTCAATAAAATAACGCTGACATACATTTTACTTGAAAACGTCTTGGTTACGTATGTAACGTCTCGGTTACGTATGTAACCTCAGTTCCCTGATGGAGGGAACGAGACGTTGTGTCGAGAACGACAGATGGGGGTTCGCCCTTGAGAACAATCAACTCTGACTACTATAGAAAAGGCCAATGAAATTTGGCGAATGAAATTTGCATGCCGGTCTCCGCCCCCGGATGTCCGGTATAAAAGGCGAAGGCGAAGCGACAGTAACAGGCCTGGGCGTGTCAGCTCGATGCTTTCGCGAAACTGTAACCTTCCAGTGTGGTGGTCGGGGGGTTCCAGAGCTTTCTTGGAGAAAGATGGGTACAGCCCTGACCGGTAACCTTTCACGGACGGAGGCCTTAGCTCTCTACTGGCAAGAGGCCGTCCGGCTAGGGTTAACACCGGGTAAGCGTCGTCACCATGACGTGCCTCGTAACCTGCCCGAGGGGAACCCCCGCTTGGAGGAAGGTCATGGAAGACCAAGGGGTTAGGGTGCGACGGCAGCAGGGCCCTTTTCCCGAAGGGGAGAAAGGGCGGCTTCCACGATCTTCGTGAAGACCTGTGGAGACAGGGCCAGACCGAAAGGGAGGACTCTGTACTGATATGCCCGCCCCTCGAACGAACGAGGGGAGATCGAGACATAAAAGTAAGTGTCCTTCAGGTCAATTGCCACGAACCAAAATCCTGACATCTGATGGATTTTCGGGATGCGCCTTTGCGTGAGCGTCCTGAAAGGCAGCTTGTGAAGGTGCTTGTTCAGGGTACGCAGATCTAGAATGGGGCGCGCCCCGCCGTCTTTCTTGGGAACGATGAAGTACGGGAGCCCCGCTGAACATCTTGGCTTGAGGGACGAACTCGATGCCGGATTCGCCAGAAGGGTGGTGACCTCTGCCCGAAGTTTGGAGGCGTCCCTGCCTCTGGCAGAGGTGGAGGGGATGCCCCGAACTTGGGAGGGTTTCCGGTGAACTGAGTAGCCAAGACGGACCGTCCCCCCTGCAACCCAATACTCGCGGCTGCCCGGGTAAGCATGGCTGACATCTCCACGTCTGCTTCCTCCTGAGCTGGACTCCCCTTGAGGGGGAACTCGGAATCTTTAGGGTCGGATGCCACCAAGTCTCCCTCTGATGCTGCGAGCAACATCTCATCGTCGTCACGCATTGTTTCCGAGTACGTGACTGAGGATCAGGACGGTTTGCCACCGTCGGCTGGGAAACGGCCAGACGAGCGAAACGGGGAGCAGGCGGCCCGTGAGCGTTTAGCTGACGGGATTACGCTTGTAGAAGTCCCCACATCACCAACGCTGCTAGCCTTCGTGGACAGCTGGGCGTTAGCCCCCGTAATCGCGAGTTGGGTAGCAAGCGAAGTGGTGGCTGTTTCCCGTAGGAAGACAGCCACCCGTGACCGCAACGTCTGAATGACCATCCGCTCGCAGTGCGGGCAAGATGTGTCAATGAAAGCTGCCTCGGCATGCTGGACGCCCAGACACCTAACGCAGCTCTCATGTCCGTCCCCCTCCTCGATGAGAACAGCAGGACATGCCGCTGGAGAAATTGCCCAGTCCTGAAAAGGGCCTTTGGAAAAGATCTCGAACACCACTGGAACCACCGAAACGCCAAGGGAAAGGTCGCTGCAGGACGAAGGGACGATCCGCTGTACACGTCGTAGAACCGGCAATTTAAAGTATAAATATACTGTGCTTGTACTCATGAGCGATGGCTCTGAAGACCAAAGGTGAGTGAATGAAGCACGCCGGCTTCCTTTTATATATCGGACATCCGGGGGCGGAGCCCGGCATGCAAATGGCATTAGCCAATTTCCATTGGCCTTTTCTAAAGTAGTCAGTAGTTCTCAAGGGCGAACCCCATCTGTCGTCTTCGACACAGACCGACAGAAAGGGAAACGATGTCATCCACATTTGTTAATTTTCACATCATATTATTCAAATTGCAGCTGTCGTAGCTAAAGTTAGTTTTTTTTTATAAGCAGGGACTGCTTTTCCCCCTTTTATCTTGAATTTATAGAGCTGTTTGTTCACCTTGTTGTCATTTTTTTCCAAATCCTTGATGTAAACAATGTATGTTGGGAACCGATACTGTCTGTTAATGGAGCCTAACGTAGAATTATCGATAGCTTATCGATACTCTGGTATCGACCCAATTATGTACCAGTCCAAAAAAGTATCTGTTCTCGTACCCATCCCTAGGTAGGAGTGGGGTTAGGTTCTTTAATATATCTATTAAAGTACAAATAATATGTATGTATAAGATTTTACAAGTGCAAAGAACCAAGCTTTTTTTTATGCTTGGAGGAGGCAAATAGTAACACTGACACGCATTCTCTAGCAGACCAATACTGTTCTTCTCTTTAGCGCCCCCAGTAGACTTTTGTGTCTCAAAACTTTAGCAATATGGTATGTTTTTTGTGTGGCGCTGCAAAAAGTGTAAAGTTAAGTATTTCCTACGAGACCAGGTTGACTACACATCTAGGCTGATGTGCTTGAACAAAGCTGGCTGAATGAAAGTTTTATGTTATGGAATAGCAGGCACTTACTGTATGCTTCCAGCATCAGTTTAAATATGAAATGCATGGTAGGTTGAAAGCAGCTTTTCCAGAACAGCGTTTCAGATGCAACAATAGGAAAATTAAACTCAAACAGCCCCAAAACTTTACCATGTTATCAATAGGAAGTAGAAATAGGAAAACAAAAATATATATAGTTACACACATTTATGTATTTAGCAGATTCTTCTCTTCAATCAAAGTTAACAATAATATTCAGAAAGAATTTAGTCTACAATGTCAGGATTAATAGAATGCTGAGCAAACTAGAATAGATGCAGAAAAGAAGTCAAAGAAGAAAACTGATCAAATAAATACATTGAAAATGTAAAACACTTACAGTATATGCAGTGCGGTCTGAAACAGTCTCACATGAACAGACAGCAGTTTATATATTCTCTCTCTTCCTCTCACTTATCAGCACATTCCTTTCAGTTGAATATCGAGTCCTTTCATAAGCATCCCGTTTTGTTTCCATTGAATTAACCATTTTTCCATGTGGGCAGTAAGATGTGTCTCAACTTGAATATGTGAAAGTGACCTATTTGTCATGATGTTAAACATTTTAAGTTTCTTTATTACAGCTGAGCTTTAGAACTGCAGTTTACAAATGCTACAGAGCAAGAAAATGCCACATAACAAAACATGTGTGTTCCTTAGCATACCACTTACGGCACTTAGCATGTCACATCATAATGTAATTCAACATATTTACTTTACATCACTATGGTTATTTGGCTGGTAGACCGTATTTCTTTTTTCCTTCCTAGTTTTAGGTCTACTTAAGAACTATTTGCTAAGCAAGTAATATGTTTTTAATTATATGTACTATTTATACTTTTACTAGCACATTTACTTCAATTTACTAGAGTAAGTAAATATACTCCGTGGCCGAATTATTTAAAACAATGTTAGCCTATAACTTGTTCTCAAATAAAGGACTTTTGCCGCAAAGGAGTTTTTGACGGAAGCTTCCTAGATGTGAAACGCCAACGCTGAAAGCTCCACAAGCACCATCATGCCACTCTTTCACTCATACACATGCAAAACAAGCAGATTACAAATACATCGCGGAAGTCATATGGCCCTAGATATCACGCATACGTCGAGCAAACTTCGGCCATTCGGACATCATTCAGGAATGGAAAATGACAGGCAACAGCCTCTAATTCGCCACTGAACACCCGAATACACAGAGATATAACAACGCAAGTATCGATAACAGAAACGTTTGTCATTGAATCTTATCGATACTCTGGTATCGACCCAATTAGGTACCGGTCCAAAAAAGTACCGGTTCTCGGTACCCATCCATATACTTTATTGGTCCCCAGGGGTAAATTAAGGTGCATTGGCAGCAAAACAGAGACAGTAAAGTACACCCAGTGCACTCAGTATGCCAAACACACAATACAGTAAACATTGCACTCAGTGCAATATAGATGATATAACATTCAGTGCACATACTATATAAATGTAATAAAATACACATACTACACGAATTTAGACAAAAGTATGTATTATATAGAAGTAAATTATAAATAGAAGCATTTCTAAAGCTTTGGTAACATAGAGCATTATTGTACATAACAGAGTTGACCAAAAGACAAATTGCAATTTGCAGTATATTAATTGTGATGGTCCATGAGTTTATTGTCCTACACTGTATAAAAACAGTACTTTTATGCATTTTGCAGACATTTTCATTCTATACGACTTACAGTTCATTTTAGACTATACATGTCTGTTATCAGTATCTGTGCTCCCTGGGATTGAAACCATGACCTTTACATTGCTAGTGTAAGGGTGGTTCCGCTATAGTGGTTCAGGCTATAGGGATGTCGAAATGACTAAAGAAACGTTAAAAGCAAGATGGTATAAAACTGTGTATTTCTCATCAATTTCCATCCTTCTGCAACTTATACCAAGGACGGAAATATTATGATTATAGCTATATATGTGGGAAAGCGTTGCTATAACATGACTATATTGTATTGCAATATGGACCTTTTAAATATCAACTTTAATTCAAAACCTGCAGACTATTGCTGGTTTAAAGTATTTAATAACAGACTTAAATTAATGTAACATGTAAAATGGTTACAAAGTAAATGCATGCAATTGTAAATAATAAAACTAACAGTTTCCAAATGTATGTGATATTACCTGAGATGATAGAAAAGAAAAGAGAGAACGTATAGAAGAAGAATAAGAGCCAGAGAAGGAGAGCCAGAGCTCTATCTAAACATACTGCATTAAAACATAACAAACGTTTGCACACCCTCCTTTGTCAATAGGAGTAAGTAAATACAAACGTTTTTTTGTAATAATAAGGTCAGACACAATGAGTTTTAAATTAAATGACAAAATAGAATGAAATGGCAGAAAACATGATTTAAAAAAGTGTCTCAAATAAAGAGCAATTACATAACAATACAATAATTGTGCATAGAATTTAACTCTTAGCTAGCGTTTCAACTTTAAGAGACTTAACAAATACTTAACGTTTCACGTTCTGGAGTAGTGATGAATAATTGTAGTGAGGCAAATGGGGTTTTCTATGTGGCTTAGATTAACTGAGGCTATGTGTGAATGCAACTATGCTCCAAACAAAGGTGAGGAAGTAAAAACTGTGATGTAAATCTGGTCTGTTGTTGTAACATGGAGCCAGTATGTTCAGTGTTTCCCCCCTTGAAGGTCAAGTAAATTTTATTTTCTATATAGCGCCAGATCACAGGAGAAGAAGAGCGTTTAAGGTTACCTTTCCTTCAGGACATGTCTATACCTTTTTATTCTATTAAACAAACTAAATAGCATCATGGTCTTTATCTTACCACACAGGTAAGCACACTCCCACCAGTGGACAGAGAGCGCGTGTCGGACAATATGTCGCGTCAACCACCTGAAAAGCAAGCAGATAAAAATATTTGCATTTTTAAACACTCCCAGGGAGGATAAAATGACTAAGTACAGAAGACCCACACCCTGCCCCTGACAAGCAGCAACAGCCCAGTAAACACCGGATGACAGGTTTCCGCCAAACTTGGCTTCGTTCCATCCGCACCGCGAGACAAAATGAACCACTCACATCTTCAGACTATTTCTGTAGTTTAAATTGAGCCGCGCGTCTACATAACTGAGCTGTACACATCACGCGCACTCAGGGAAATGTATGTTGACTATATTTGGCCGATATCTTTAATATCTTCATATAGTGCCAAACGCATTTCATTTGAACCCTTTCTGCTCCGTAAATGCTGCTTCTCCCGCCAAAGACACATCGCATATAAATACCTGCAGACACCAAGCGCAGGCAGACACAGGGTAACAAAAAATACTTTTCTTTTAAAGGAAAACAAAAACCCACAATGGGGAAAACGGTCCAAAACAGAACAAGTAATCAAACTAAAATACTTCCCGCAAGGGGAATAAAACAAACACGAAGAATTATCCAAAATAATAAGTCCAACACGAAAAAGGAAAGTCCACAGGAACAACGAACGGGAATTGTGGTGCCATCCCAAAAAGGTAAAATATCTCTCTCACGTACCTACTACGGGTCGGTTCCACCTATGTGGAACGATCTGCCCGCTGCTACAAGATCTGCAGGTTCTGTGGCCATCTTTAAGAATCGTCTAAAAACACATCTCTTCATCAACACCTGACCCGTCAGTTCTGACTTCTATTTCTTTTCTACTCTTTATAAAAAAATAAAACATGAATTCTTCTAACTTAGCTCTGTATACTGTGTTAGGTTATATGAGACCAGTCTTCTTTTTTGATTGCACTTATGCTTTTTGTTGTCCTTATGTTGTCCCAATTGCTTCTATTGTTTACCCCACCTGTAAGTCGCTTTGGATAAAAGCGTCTGCTAAATGACTAAATGTGTTGGACCGGTCGTTGATCGAGGATCTCAGCCTCTACTCACCAGCTGGCTTCTCCTCAATGCAGCGCTGAGGTTCACCAGACATTGTGTCTATGGGAATATTTGCTCATTGATTTTCTAAAGTGTGTTCTCTGGCTCAATAAAGGCTTGTTTGGTTTTCCCCACATTTGAGTTCGTTCTCGTTCATGACATTAGGTATCGTATTGATTTTAAAGTTCTTTTAATTACTTATAAAGCCTTAAAGGGTTTAGCCCCTACTTACTTAACAGAGCTTCTATCACAATACAACCCATCACGCCCTCTTAGATCTCAAAACTGGATTTTTGATAACACCTAGAATAACTAAATCCACCAAAGGGGGTCGAGCTTTCTCATACGTAGCACCTAAACTCTGGAATAGCCTTCCCGATACTATTCGAGGGTCAGACACACTCTCCCAATTTAAATCTAGATTAAAGACATATTTTTTTAGCAATGTTTCACTTAATGGAAAGTAAATGAACAGCAGCTACGCTAATTATTCTCTTTCTGCCCCTGCCCCGAGGTTGGGAAAGATTCCGCCAGGCACAGATGAACATTATACAGTATGCCCATCCCCAACTAGAGATTACGCCAGCTACCGTTGAAAATCCGGTGCCATCCTCCTGCAAGAGCCTACACACTGACTGACCATCCCAGCTCCATCTAAACCAATTCCATCACCATCCAAGAGAAAGATGACCATCCCAGCTCAGGAAATTTCATCCCCAACCAAGAGCAAAGATGGACTAATGGTTAGAGTATTGCTAAAGTTGCCTGAGCCCGTTTTTTCTCTCTCCATTATTCATCATTTTAGTTTGGTGTTGGCTTGCTCACCGGGAGACTGCATCTATTTATTTTTTAGATATTATTTATTAGAATGATCTTGCTTGTTCTATAAACACCATGCACTTTGCTGTGTTTTACCTTTCTGTGTTTTTCAGTTTTTCTGATTTGCTCCTGTAAGCTTCTTTGGGACAAAGCACATTGTGAAATGCGCTATATAAATAAATTTAATTGAACTGAGTCTCTTGCCAATGCACCTTGTATACCCAGATGTAACAAATAATCCAATGCTCAGTGAGAAACTGTTTTGTTTGTTTTCTCGTGACTGAAGAGATCATCAAATGGGATCTCAATCTATCCGTAAACAAGATTCCCTGAGAAAGTCACACCTCTTAGAGGAGTGCAGGTTAAGTCCTAAAGTTAAAAAGCTCTAATACACTCTTTGTTAGGTTTGAAGGAACTAGACCATTTGACCTATCGCACATGACCTTTAAAACAATTCCAAACATGATGATCTAATCTTCATAACATAAAGCACATTTCCAGCAGTGGCGGCTGCTGATCTTTTAAAGAGGGGAAGCTCATTTTCGGCCTAAATCATAAAAATTGTCCATTTATTTATATGTAAATTCTGCCCTACGTTCCTTTTCAAGAAAATGCTCTGTAACCCTGTCGTACCAACTAGGCGTGTTTTCAGTGACTTGACCAGTGTCCTCTCAATGGCCAGCAGAGCTAGGCTGCTTAAACGGCCTTGGCCCATTGTGTTAAGGGTGACTATATGAATTAATGAACAAACGATCTAATATATATATATATATATTTAACTCAACGGGAGGAAATGTGGGAATTATGTTAAACTGAAACAATGAATGTGGTGTGAAATTGTGTGAAATATACGATGAAGGTTGCAGCAGTTTGTCTTTCGACTACATATGCAAAATCCGCGATGGGACTGAGTTGGAAATGGAGACACAGAGTGATACGCGTCATAATCTGAAGACCACGCCCACACCAACCGTCTCTTTGCATTGCGAGAAGCTGCCGCCTCCTTGTCATTTATGATTTATAAAAAAAAAAAAAATGTCTAAAAGCTGATATGTGACAATGTGTATAGCAAACAAGCTAAAAAAAAACAAGAAATACGTTTTTATAAGCTGTCGACCCCAAAAAACGAGCGTTTTAGGACATAAAAGTGGATTAAAAAGAGATGACAGACCCTCCAATCATCACGCAGACGCTCGGAGTCCGGGCCAGCCCACTCCTCCATTCATCCCAGAGACGCTGAGCGTCCGTGGGCGGGACATAATCGCAGCATTATCCAATGACCGTCTTGTTTCTAAGCAGTGAAAAAAACTGTTTAAAGCAGCCCCATTGAAGTCAATGGACGCTGGGCTTCAACAGAGTAATGCACTGTACGCTACGGGAATGAATGAGAAGGAAATCCAGTCAGCCGACCTAAGTAGCTGATTCTGAACGAAATTGTTTTCGTTCGAGATGAACGTGTTTAACGCATTTTTAGTCAATAAAATGTTAACATAATAGTACATATATTTGACCATTCATTTTTTGACAATTATAGGGGAAGCTGAGCTTCCCTTGCAGTCTTAAAGAAATCGCGACTGATTTCCAGTGATCATGACCTGAAAAGATGAAGGGGAGAGATGTGATAAGAAGAAGGGTTCAGTTCCTGGGCATCAACATCCCCTGATGGGAGGGCAGGATATCCCCCTCCCATGTTTGTGATGCTGGGACACAAAACAATAAAACTGCATTGGTTGCTAGATCCAGAAGCACAAAACAATAAAACTGCATTAGTTGCTAGATCCAGCTCTGGATCTAGCAACTAATGCAGTTTTATTGTTTTGTGTCCCAGCATCACAAACAAACACAGTTCTAAGCACTTTTCCAGCTGTCTTACAAAGTCAATGGCCGACTCAAAAGATGAAAGGGAGGGGAGACATGATAAAAAAAGGGTTAACTTCCTGGGCATCAAACAACCCCTGAGGGGAGGGCTGGATATTATTCCTCAGGAACTAGCAACAAATGGTGTTTTTTATTGTTTTGCGTCCCAACATAAAACAAACTTAGGTCTTAGTCCTTTTCCGGCAGTCTTACAATATACAAATAACGTTTGAACACAATAGTAAAAACAAATGCTACATTATATACAGCACTGTGCAGAAGTTATATTTGTACCCTTTGCTGTAGTGCGTCAGCAAGAGATATCAGTTTGCATGTATTATATTATGAAACAAATCATATTAATTAAAACACACTTTATTCTTTGGATTATAAATAATTTTTTATTTAAGGAAAGTCACACTGAGATGATTGAAAACAGAAAACATTATAAGAAAATTATTGGGTGGAGTTGACACTTCTGGTGCTATACAAATCGAAGGCGGAACTAGCCCCAGCAGGTCCCGCCCTTTAGGGCCACTACTGTATATTAGGATGTGTTATATTATGATTAGTGTAGTTTGCTGGAGGACAGTTGGAAAAGGAGATTGAAAACCAGATTTGTGAGATGAACACTTTTTCACATTTATGTTTTATTTGCAAGTAGAACTATGGAATGATTTGGCAGAAAATATTAGAAAGGAATTGCAAACTGCATTTTCTATTTGTTCGTGAAAAAAGTGTGACGTAATTGTGATATTATTCAAAACTCTTATCTCAAAACTCATGTCCTCTGACGTACAGCAACATGTCAATCAATGGCAGGGGAGGGCTTATGCTATGGGCCTGTTTATATGGGCACCGGTTGTGGCCAAAGGAGCTACAGCCAAAATAACAATAATGGAACAAACGAGGCTCAAATGTAAAGTTTCATGCAATGTCCTGGGAGGGTTAGTTAACCTGACTTGTTTTGCGCCTAAAGGCTAAAAACATTGCAAAACCAGACATTAGGTCATTGTAATTGTAATCAAATTGCATTTTGTATAAGGTAAAAATTATTAAGAACTAGGGATGAGCGAGTACAGCATTATCTGTATCTGTATCTGTTAACCATATTAATTATCTGTATCTGTACTCGGGCGGGGCGGGGCCTAACCCGGAAGTGGGCGGGATTTAACCTGGAAGTGGGTCGGGTTGTCTTGAGATGGGCGGGGCTTTAACCGGTATGTTATTTTAAGCATGCAATTGTTATGGGTTGATCAGAAATTGTTATATTTATTGCTGATTAGAAAACTATTTTCATGACAGCGTCAGCATTGAGCTTCAGATCAATGGTTTTGATCACGATAACAAACAAACTATGTACAGAACAAGTTTTGCAACAATGAATACAACACATGCGGTTAGAGCCAGCTGACGGTTTGAAAAAGAAAAAAAAACTCTGACAGGCAGAGACGCAACGCGAGTTGCATTCTACCAAGCACCACGTCTGAACAAACCCCACGTTTACTAAAACTCTACTGGTTAATAAGTTAGTACTACAAACCGAAGTAAAACAAACCTGAAGCTGAAGAAACCCTAAACGTTAACGGAAAAGACCCGCGAACCTGAGTGACTGAGGGAGAGACAGAGAGAGAGAGCTGTTCTCTTCAGTGTTGTGTGTGTGAGTGAGCAGAGCGGGACACAGTCAGCAACACAATACATCTGTATGTGTGTAGGGGAGGGGCGCTGTGACTAGCCTATCACAGAACGCAGACACAGTCAGCTACCCAATGACGATTTTTATTCAATCCGAGCACAGATATTGACTCGTATTACTCGTATGATACTCGTACTCGGCAAAAGTGCTTTATCCGTACCGGATACTCGGCTGAAACGAAAACGAGTATCAACTCTATTAAGAACCTCATGTGAATGGATGTATGTTTCATTGAGACTGCACTGCTATCGGTCACAGAAGCACTGTGACTAGCCAATGCGGAATCTAAATACTCGGTCCTGATTCTGCTAGACCTATAAGCAGCGTTTGACACTGTCAATCACCAGATACTGCTAGCAACCCTGTCATCGCTAGGAATCTCAGACTCTCCCCTCCGCTGGTTCAAATCCTACCTCTCCGACAGATCCTTCAGGGTGTCATGGAGGGGCTCGCTGTCCACTGCTCACCACATGATCACTGGGGTACCTCAGGGGTCGGTGCTTTTTTCCATCTACACGACATCCTTGGGACCCATCATACAGGCACATGGCTTCTCGTATCAGTGTTATGCCGACGACACCCAGATCTACATTTCGTTTCACCCAGACTATACCACAGTTGCAGCTCGCATTACAGCCTGCCTCAAGGACATCTCAGCTTGGATGAAAGGGCATCACCTCCAGCTGAACCCTGCCAAGACAGAACTACTCGTGTTTCCGGCACACCCTACGGTCCAACACGATCTCAACATCCATCTTGGCAATACCACAATCACCCATTACAAAACAGCCAGGAACGTCGGAGTCATATTTGATGAACAGCTGTCCTTCAATGATCACATTGCAAAGACAACACGGTCATGCCGATGCGCCTTATTCAACATTAGAAAGGTCAGACCCTATCTCACTGAGCATGCGGCACAACTCCTTGTCCAGGCCCTGGTAATCTCAAGGTTGGACTACTGCAATGCTCTCCTTGCTGGTCTTCCTGCAAAGGCTTTCAAACCACTTCAGCTGGTTCAGAACGCAGCAGCACGCCTCGTCTTCCAACAGCCCAAAAGGGCTCATGTGACTCCCCTTTTCATCTCTCTTCACTGGCTACCGGTTGCAGCCCGTATCAGATTCAAATCACTAATGCTTGCCTACAGGACTATCACTGGATCTGCACCGGCTTACTTCCACACTCTCCTGCACTCCTACACCCATCAAGATCCCTGCGTTCAGCAAACCAGCGGCGTCTTGTATTGCCTTCCCATAAGGGCAGTAAAGCGCTTTCCCGCTCATTCTCATTCACAACTCCTTCCTGGTGGAACATTCTTCCTAACTCCGTCCGTTCAACCACATCTCTCACGACATTTAAAAAACTACTTGAAACCATCTCTTCTGTGAATATTTGACAGACAAATGAAAAAAAAAAAAAAAAACACTAACCCTTTCTCTCAAACAGGTAGTGGTCTAGCTTTTGTTGAAACCAGTAACTTTGTATTGGCACTTAATGTATTATGGCTCATGTATGACATATCGCTTATTGCTCCTAAACGCTTTGTAAGTCGCTTTAAGTAAAAGCGTCAGCTAAATGTAAAAAATGTAAATGTCCTAAAACTGATGTTCTCCGGACATGTTTTTAAGTTAATTCATGCAGTGGAGGATAGTGTACTAAAAATGTTTCTGAAGTAAAAGTATTGTCTAAGTACAAATAAAAGTAAAGTAATCAAGTAAGAGTAAACAAGTAGTTTGCTGAAAAACTTCTTCAGAATATCACCGTGAAATTTACTAATTGTAAAAAAAGTTAGTTTAACTTTCTTAAAAAATATTTTGTTAACTCAATAGCTGAATATAAAGCAGAACTCTATCTGAATATGTTTTTGAAATGGATATGTTTTTTAAATTCATTGATGATTTGATGATTTGATCAAGTAACAGATCCGTGCTGTGATTCCAGAAAACGCTACATCGTTCTTAAGTTATACCAAGCTGTACCGTATTGTTATTATGTGTTTCCCGAAACGTTCTTAGTTAAGTTTACCTTCTGTAACCTTCTGGTCTGGAGCGCTCTTAGCTACACCTTATCACTGTTAAGACCTCACCCCGCTAGTGGCTCCTGTCGAAAAAAAGCTTCTTTACATCGCAGTCTATACAAATACAAGTCTAAAGTTAAATACACCAGTATATTGACGTGTTTTCATGCAAAAAATGTAATTGTCTTTACACTGATGGTTGTTAGCTTTTAAATGATATCATCTAAAGGTGCATCAGCTGGCAAACCAAATAATTTACAGTATACTTAAAGAGAAACTTTGTTGTAGGAAGTTTAGTCAAACTGCACCGATACAGCAAATATTTTTGCTAAACAAAAAAGACCCCATCCATGGAGTAATTTAGTGTATGTGCATTTAATCCGTGAAAATGATATGCAATTAAAATTACAAAAACGTTAACCTGCTAGGGCAGCAAATTCAGCATCTTTTGGATCTTGTTAGTCTAACTTTGTCAAGACAAACTCAGAGCAGCCCCTAAATTCAGCTCTAGGTGTTTTTCCTGCTATTACCTGTTGATTATGTTCTGCAATCTGAGCTTTTATTGAGTAAATACAGACACTATAGCAACATATATTATGAGAATATAAATCAGGGGTTCCCAAACACAAGTATAATCAAAGGTAGGCTATCTCATCGCACACCTTTTAATTAGAAAAAAAATAGGGGAAAACACACATTCACTCCCATAACTTTTCTTCTTTTACCGTGTGAAAAGTACATTGCTGGAATAAACTTTTTAATGCACCGGTAGAGCCAAGTGACAGCCCTCTTCATGACCCAGAGTTCGGGAACCCCTGATATAAATGTCCCTTTCAAAGACCAGTGTGAGTGTGGCGGGTTGAGGCATGATAGGTTACATTTTGGTTGCTGTTTAGCATTTCAAAATTAAACTATTAAACTATCCAGTGTTGGATTTAGTCTGCCCTAGTAACTGCAATTTCAACTATTTGTAAGTGCGTCTGACACTGCTATCTTATATAACGCAGTGAAACAGTGCATGCATATTGGATAATTAGATTGTCAAACAATCGATATCCATTAATTCAGCTCCACCGCCATGGACAGTACCTGTTAACAAGGCATGTAACGAAAGTAACCTCCTTAGGTATAGTTCGGGGAACACACGTAGAAAAGGTATACCTGTGGTTAAGGTGTACCTTTTGACTCTTCGTAGCATGCTAAGAGACAACGTTATCGGAAAACGCAGATCTGGTTACTTAAAAACTTTAAAATATAATACAATAGGAGGTGGATGTAAATTCACAGATATGTTTAGGCTACTTTTCTGGTGATCTTACTTACATCACATCTTTACTCAATTTTATAGTTGGAAGCTTTGCCGGTGAATGTTCATTAAAACATGGCTGATACCACAGGTGAGACACTTTCCATTTCAAATTCATTAATTTTGCTTGAAATAACAGTTTTGTATGTATACATTCATGATACACCAGTGTCCTGTTGCATGAAGGGAGATGAATAAACTCAAACCTGATAAAGCCAATCTGGGCTAATCTGTTTCATGATGCTGGTTACCAACTCTCTCAACTCAGTTTTAACCCTGAATGTATGATTACGTACACTGAAATAAGGTTTGTTGCAATTATTCCGTTCAATCGTGGTCATCGGTTCCACATGATTTTTATTAAGTTTTTTAACTTATCTTTTAATTGCAAGAAAAGTTATGTTAAAAAAAACTTTATTAAATCATGTGGAACCGATGTACATAATTAAATTGACACATTCCAACAAACCTAAAAACTGGTTCCCCTTCAGTCGGTCTCCCGACGTTGTGTTGAGAGACGACTGGGTTTGATCTTGAGAACCTATCGTCTCCGAGAGGGATTTCTCAACGCCAATAGGATTGGCGAATGGCACGCCCACGCCAGTCTCCGCCCCGTACATACGGGTATAAAGGGAAGATGGTGCCGGTCATTCACTCACCTTTTGTTCTTCGGACTTGTTTTGCACTATATGTGGCAAATTTATTTTCTTCGAGAGAGTCTTTATTCTCCTGCCGGTGCGACGCGGAGGCAGCGGATCTCTTAGTGTGAAGACGGCCTTCCCTTCGACTTCCCGGCGAACTCCCACAGAGCCTTTCCTAAAAGAGCATATTTCTCTATAGCTGTGAGCATTTCTCGCAGCTGTGTTCTTGGGTGCGGCAGACTCATTCCCGAGCTCATTCACATGTTTGGGCGTCAAGCATGCTGAGGCAGGTTTCGTTGATACGACATGCTCTATCTGCGAGGACATGTCTATCAAGGTGTTGCGGTCACGGCTGGCGACGTTCTTCGGAACTGTTGCCGCCAACCCGCTCGCTTCTCAGGCAGGTTCGGCTGCCGCTTCGGCGAAGTCGACCGCCTCGACGAGCAGTGGGGGTGATATGGGGACTGCTATGGATGTCGCTTCGCCAGCTCCAGCTCCGGCTCGGCGGTAGACCGTTCCATAGCGGGGAAACTCGCAAGAGGGATGAGGACGAGATCACTTTCGCGGCATCGGACAGCTGCCTACTGGCATCAGACGGGGACGATCTCTCCGAGCTCCCGCCCACAAGCGGTAGAGCTCGTGATTGGACCGACCCGGAGATGTCGGCCATGCTAGCCCGGGCAGCCGTGAGCATCGGGTTGCAGTGCGTTACCCCGCCCTCCCCGAAACGCTCGCAGCTGGACGAATGGTACCTGGGTACGGGTCGCGGTGAAAAAACGCGAACCACCCCGGTACCGTTCTTCCCGGAGGTGCATGAGGAGCTCACGAGGTCGTGGAATGCACCCTTCTCGGCGCATTCTACACTTGTGGGCTCGGCGGCTGTGACTTTCCTGGATGGCGGGGCGGCCCGAGGCTACGTTGACATCCCCCAGGTGGAGCGTGCTGTAGCGGTGCACCTGTGCCCGCAGACGGCTGCCACCTGGAGGGGTCGACCTAGACTCCCGTCCAGAGCGTGCCCGGGGGAAACATCGGGCCCGACGTCGGCCATACCATCGCCAAGTCGGAACGAGACGCTGCCTGTCACGTCTCCACAAAGTTTGGGCCCTTTTCAGGGCCGGCGCCCACCTCCTCGTTAAGAGAGTTGTTTTCCCTGGGTTTCCCTCTCCCACAGCACCCTTCGGCGTGCAGTGGCGAGGATGGACCTGACCATACGCTCACGGCAGATGTCGCAACTAGCCCGACGCCTCCTCCAATGGAGTCAGCAGGTGACCAAGTCCCTGCGGGCCACGTTCATCCTGGGGAACCTGAACCAGACAGCCGATGCGCTTTCTCGTCAGGGGACTCCCCGTGGAGAATGGCAACTCCATCCCCGCGTAGTCCAGCTCTTATGATAGCGGTTCGGGCAGGCTCAGGTGGACCTGTTTGCCTCCCTGGACTCCACCCATTGCCCGCTTTGGTTTTCCCTGACCGAGGGCACCCTCGGCACGGACGCCTTAGCGCACAGCTGACCGCGGGACAAGAGGAAGTACGCCTTCCCCCCAGTGAGCCTCCTTGCACAGACTCTCTCAGTCCTGTTAGTTGCGCCGTACTGGCCCAACCAGCCTTGGTTTCCAGACCTAATATCTCTGATGACAGCTCCCCCCTGGCCAATTCCCCACTCGAAGGACCTTCTTTCGCAGGGGAAGGGCACGGTTTGGCACCCCAATCCAGGCCTCTGGAACCTCCACGCCTGGTCCCTGGACGGGACGAGGAGGGTTTAAGTGGCTTGCCTCCAGCAGTCCAGGAGACTGTCATGCAGGCTAGAGCCCCCGCCATGCGGCGTTTGTACGCCTACAAGTGGCGTCTCTTCTCGTCTTGGTGTTCCTCCCTTGGAGAGAACCCACGGAATTGCCCGATCGGGTCCGTGTTGGCCTTCTTACAGCAGAGACTAGAGAGTAACCTCTCCCCATCCACCTTGAAAGTGTATGTAGCCGCTATTGCCGCTCATCACGATCTGGTGGAGGGTAAGTCTCTTGGTCGACACGACCTGGTCATTAGGTTCCTCAAGGGCGCGAGGAGGGTGAATCCACCTCGACCGCACCCTATACCCACTTGGGATCTTAATGTGGTCCTACAGGGCCTGCTATGGCCCCGTTTGAGCCCCTCGGAGACGCCTCTCTTCCTCACCTTACGATGAAGACGGCTTTCCTGACGGCGCTCGCGTCTATCAAGAGGGTCGGGGACCTCCAGGGCTTTTCCATGTCCCCGGGATGCCTAGAATTTGGACCTGGTAACTCTCACGTTATCCTGAGACCCAGGCCAGGTTACGTGCCCAAGGTCCCCACCACGCCCTTCCGGGATCAGGTGGTGACCTTGCAGGTGCTCCCCTCCGCGGAGGAAGACCCGACCTCTGACCTGTTGTGTCCTGTACTGCTCACGGGCCGCTCGCACCCCGCCTCGCTCTTCTGACCATTTCCCAACCGAGTCGGTAGTGAACTGCCTGGAACACTTCAGGCAGCCAGCGGTCTACCTGAAACAGTTTTCAGAGGCTCCTGGGACACATGGCGTCTTCGGAGGGGGTAACACCCCTCGGGTTGATGCACATGACCGCTTCAACACTGGCTTCAGAGTTGAGTTCCGAGGAGAGCGTGGCACACCGACAGCAGGCGCATGGTGATGACACCCCCCTGCCGACGCACCCTAACCCCTGGTCTTCCATGACCTTTCCCCGGACTGGGGTCCCTCCTGGGCAGTTTACGAGGCACGTTGTGTTGACGACGGTCGCCTCCCTGCAGGGGTGGGATGCAGTGTGCAACGGGCACGCAGTAGCGGTGCACTGGACGGGCCCCCCGCCTGCGCTGGCATAAATATTGCCTAGAATGGTGGGCTGTGCTACTTGCACTGAGAAGGCCACGGCCTCTCGTGTCGTGCAAGACAAGCACGTGCTGGTCTGCCTAGACAGCACTACAGCCGTGGAGTCAACAGGTGATCCACTCCCTGCAGGCCACACACATCCCAGGCAAACTGAACCAGACAGCCGACATGTTTTCTCGTCAGTACACACCTCGCGTCTATATCCAATGTATTCCTCCCCCCAGGTAGGAAGTGGCCGCTGCAGCGCATCCCTAGTTAAGGAAGTCGCGCTCACCCGGTGTAAACCCGATTCAGACGGCCTTTCGCCAGTAGAAAGCTAAGGCCTCCGTCCGTGAAAGGTTACCAGTCAGGGTGTACCCACCTTTTTCCTAGAAAAATGGTCGACCCCCCCCCCCAACCATCACACTGGAAGGTAACAGTTTCGTGAAGCCTTGTGCTGACAGGCCCAGGCCTGTTACCGTCGCTTCGCTAGAGACTGTGACGCGATACAGTGTTGTGGTGTTTTCCATGGGAAACCCATCTGTTGGCTCGACACGACGTCGAGAGACCGACTGAAAGGGAACGTCTCGGTTACGTCTGTATCCTCGGTTCCCTGATGGGAACGTTGTGTCCCTTATGCCACAACACGTATCGTCCTCTGCTGTAGTCGTGAGAGGCTCTCAGGCTCTTCAGAACAAAAGGTAAATGAATGCTGCACACTGTCTTCCTTTTATACCGGATATATATTATACAGAGGGCGGAGACCGGCATGCAAATTTCATTAGCCAAATTTCATTGGCCTCTTCTATAGTAGTCAGAGGTGATTGTCAGCTCGACACAACGTCTCGTTCACTCCATCAGGGAACAGAGGTTACAGACGTAACCGAGACGATTTACATTATAATAATTTGAGGTTGAGGCTTAGATTGCGTTCAAACAACACTGTGTTGCTCAAAATGAAAATTTCCATTATGTACACTTCAACTAATGGAAAGTTATTAGTCAGAGCTCTAAAATCTCAGTTGTTTTAGTCCGTTACTCACCTGATAGAAGATTGATAGAGATGACGGCAATGGTGTGGGAGATCTCGCAACAGATTCCCATTGAATATACATCACATTTACATTAAATGTATTATTTTATATGACGCTTTTATTCAAAGCAACGTACAAGTAGTAGAGCATATAAACACTTTGTCTACATGCTAAGCAGTACCGTTAGTGTACAAGGCCATGGATGATTAAAGCAGGAGTAAGCAATGGAGAGAATGAACAACAAGAGTTTTTTTAGACACAAGACATATTGTGTGTTGTACAGTTACAGATACAGTTATTTGTTAGTCCAATAAATGCGGAACAGGTGTGTTTTGAGCTGTTTTTTTTAAGTTGTGAAGGATGCTGCAGTTCAGGTGGAGGTTGGCAGTTTATTCCACCACAGGGGAACCGAATGAGCCTCGCTGTGATGGAACAACCAGGCGTGGCTCATTTTCAGACTAGAGAAATATAGTGTTTTATGAAGAACACACAGCACTATAATTTATGCCTACAGAAACTCCCTGAATCCTTTGCAAACTTTCCTTAAATACTCAGAGCTAAATCCACATGGAGACATGGTCAGGTCACAAATGTATATTTATATGAAAGACCTTAGGAAGGACACAACCTCAAAAGTCAGCAGAATATCCCTAAACTCTCAAATCTTTATTGTGATCAGTTCTACTTTTAAGATGGTATCATTTTACCAGTCACATTCAATAAAATGAAACATGATAATATAGACTTTTTGTTTACATAAGAAGTGGTCTTTTGCAGTGGAAACCTTGGCGCAGATCTCACAGAATTGTGCTGCAGTGGCTAATAAACATTTATAATAAGACTATGCGGCGTGCTGCTCATTTAAAAACACTGATGGTAGTCTCTTTTTTGGTAGTTATGTTAGCACACGAATACGTGCTTGTAGCTATGGCTATTAATTTCACTGAATAAGAAGGTTATATCTGTGATCTTTTAAAGTGTTTGATGTTCTTTTTATTGCAGAATCCTCTGGAGAGCTGGTGAAAGTTGAGTCAGGTATGTTTTTTCTAGTTAAAAACAGATACAATCACAAAAGTCATCTTATATTTACGAAACGATAGTGACTCATCACATTAAGGGATCTTTCTGCATTTTTACAAAAGAGTGCCCTAGGTAATAATCTTGAGTATGTGTGTTCTTTTCAGCAACATGCGTTGACAATGTTGCCATGTTTCAAGTATTAAAATAATCTTTTGGACTTCTTTGACTCATTGAGTGATAGTTTATTATAAGAAATGATTAAAGAATGAACGTGGACAAATGCATTTTTCAATTTAGAGCATTTGGTTTTATTTCGGTTTATTGTGGGCAAATAAAGCAGAATAAAATTATGCTTATTGCCCCATAAAGGCCCTGTTCAGAGTTGTCTGCAGAACACAACACTCTTTTCACAACTCTTTTTTTTGTGAATGCATAGAATAACAACAACAGCTAACGTTGAGGTGATGTTAAAAGATGATATCGGTTTCACTAGTTTAATTAGGCAACCTTCCAATAATACTGCTAAAGTAGACCAAGAACAAGAACAATACATTACCTACAGACACAGACTATGAGGATCAAGTGTTAAATGGAAAACGGAGAGTGGACAATGCCAACCTTTAGCGGTGTAATAAAAGAACGTTTTTAGCGGGGATGTAAATCCTCTCTTTACTCAACTTTGGCTACTGTTCGATTTTACCTCCCAAAAGGGCGCCTCAGCCTATGAGAGCAAATGAGCAGTGGCTCAAGCCATAGAGCCACCGCCCCGTTCACGCGAGCGCGTTCCGGTTCCCGTCGGTCCGGGAGTTTCAAAGGAGAAATAACTGAAATATAGGAGAGTTTTGGGTTCCTCGCCACCTGCATATTGTTTTGCACTATTTGCCTGGCCAGCGGGGCTGCTTTAGAATTTAGACATAATTAATATTGCATATAAGAATTTATAGTCAGTTTAATATTTGACCTGTGGTTCTCTCTCCTTTATCTCAAATGTGTGCTTTCACTGTGCGTGTGTGCGAGTGTGTTTGCGTGTGTGCGTCTATGTCAATGTGCGTAGTGTGTATGCATATTGTGTGTGTGGAGCATTTGTTTGTCTGTCTTTTGTTGTTTTCACCTTTTTCTTGTTCTTACAGGTATATGACTTTAGTTGTTTTTCTTGTATTCAATGCGTCTCATGTACAGCTGCTTTGTAGCTTTCCTGTGGCTCAGTGGTAAGAGCATTGCGCTAACAACGCAAGGTTGTGGGTTGGATCAGAGGGGATTGCAAATACCTATGTGAAATGTATAGGATAATGCAATGTAAGTCACTTTGGATAAAAGCGTTTGTCAAATGCCTACATGTAAATGTAAATGTAACAATGAAAATTGTAAAAAGTGCTATATAAATAAAGTTGAGTTGAGGAGAGTCACGGGAGAAATAACAAAATGGTAAGGTGCCAGGAGATGAACGATAAAACCGAAGACTCCCGGCCAAATCAGGAGTGTTGACAGGTATGCTGGCCTACAAAGGCAAGATGCAGTAACTACAAAAACACTGAAACTGAGAAAAATGCCTTCAAAGTTTTCACACCAGCCAGTCATTGCAGCCAGTAACTGCAATTTTCACACTCTTGTTTCTCTGAAATGGGACAAAATTGAACCATGAGACTTGTCAAAAGACAGAACAGATGTTACAAAGCCCATTTCAAACCTTATCTTAATTTCGACCAAATGTGTAGTTACTGCACTTTGCCCTTGTAGGGCAGTATGGTACGCACGTGTTGTGAATTAGGCGGCAAGTTTTTGTGAGAAGTTACAATGTGTGTTTAAATACGAAAAATCTACGCAATTATTAGTGAATGAGACCCAGTGGCTGGTTAAAACTTTCCGAACCCATGGCATTGTTAGCACCATGCTCTAACCACTGACGTGCAGGAAAGCTACGTATATACATGTAACTCACGCTCCAAGCATGATTCGAAACCACATCCACAGAGACACGAAGCATATGGTTCAGCAAATCACTCCACTCGGCTTGTTTCCAGTGTTGTTACTTGGGCCCTGTTTGCACCTGAGGGCTGTTCTATAAAACAAGATTACGAAATAAACCAGGCTTACTTTGGTAAGTCAGACTAATTGTCGCTCAATGTGGTTTAATAAAGCTAACTTAAAATAATTCGAACTCAGTTACTATGGCAACTTATGCTGGGAAACTAGCCTGGTCCAGGGAAGGATAATGGTCAGGCTAAGTCTTAGTCGTTGCTTAACTAGAGGTAAGTTAACACTGACCCACCGTAATGTGATGAAATCACCACTGATTCTCATGATGCAATATTATATCACTTTATTGAACATTATGAATCAAAATTTTAAGAATTTAATCATTTAAATAACTTATAGACCACAATAATGTTTTTTTCTGCTGTAAAGTTCCCCATTTTAACATGGGGCTCATGAGACTCTGATCTCTTTTGGATCCAGTCTCGAGCGGCCTGTTGATGAATTGCATTTTAAGTCACTTCCGTATTGGCTTCACGAGAGAGATCGGAGGTTTGCAGCTTGGTTAAAACAACCAAGCATTTTGGGTATAAGCAACACCTCATGTGTTCATTTATTTCTGTAACTTGTGTTTTGCCTAATATTTACCTAGCCATGAGTTAATCAAACAACCCAAATTTTTTTAGGGTTAAAACCAAAACTGGATAGCTTTTTATTTGTACAGTTTCCCATTTCAACCAAAGGTTGTTAACCTTCACAAATGTTTGAAATATTTCAGATGTTGAAGTCAACTCTACATTGAGTCCAGAGTTCATCCAGGAGCTTCTTCCGTCTGCGGAGAGAACGGCTCTCCTTTACAATCTGTCTTATCTGTCTCTGGGAGCCTTCCCAAACCTGGAGTGTCAGATCAGAGATCAAGCTATTGAAACACAACTGCTGTTTGGATCCTCTGAGGCCGTTCTGCTGAAGGTATGATGCTTGATTCATCATAACCATTAATGTAATATCAGAGCTGGCCCTGTGATGTAAAAGTTAATTCATAAAAAGTATTTCCCCCTTAAACACTTAAATCTAAACACCCACAGCTATGGATAAATGCATTAGTTTCCTATGTATGAAAAGGTATTATGATTAATGACAATATAAAATGTTTTTTTTTATATTGAGCCACCGTCTGATTCTGATCAAAGATTTCTTTTAACAACATGTTTTTGCAGAATATAGTATTGTAGCCAATGCAGTGATCAATACTCTCAATGATTCAAAGTGAGAAAAAATGATTTCAGACAGCTACCACATTCAATCTGATCTTTTTAGTTATGAATTGGGCCACTCCAGATGTGATGCTTAAAGAGTTGATTTTTTGTAAACAGTCACATTTGCAGCTTGCGCACCTAAAAAAATAGAAGCAGAATATTTTTTTAGTCCTGATAAAAATGTTTTTCTAAACGTGGGCTGTTGTTGTTTACTTACTATATTTGTTTATTTAAAATGTAATTAAAATTTTAAATTAAAAATATCTGTCGACATTCAGACTGCCAACCAATCCGCAAACAGCCACTGACTGTGACGTGACCCCAGAATCTTTTTCAGCCCATTCTGAATAAAAAGAGAACTTGACCAAACCTTGCTAGCTAGCAATAACAACTGTTTTCAGAGTGACTTCTAAAAAATAATGAAGTCTGCTTCCTCCTTGCTGCCCGGATCAGATGGAAATATTATAGGTATCGGGGAAGCTCTCTAAACTTGAAGTGGAAGGTCCTGAACTTACAGTATTTGTGAAGCTGATCAAATATTTCAACTGATGTGATAAGGACATTTCCCCCAACATTAACATTTTAGATCAGATAGTTTAGATCAGTATCAGATTGCATGTTACAAGCTTTTCTGTGCAGCGCTTGTTTTCAGCTGTGCATTTTGACGTTTTGCAGTAGTGCCAAATTTCGGGAAAAAAACTGGCCTTAATTCACAAAAAAAGTTTTTACGCTGGAAATTGGTGAGTTTAATGTTCGCCACTTCATAACCTATTTGACAAATGTGTTTCCATCTCAGTAGAGTCTGAGTATAGTTTTACACATCCGTTTTACACACAGTGTAATGTTAGTGATACTCAGAGTCCGGGTTTTTTTTGTTGCACATTCATCAGAGGCACACACAGTTTTCTGATGCACACTCAAAATAAATTTGCTGGCTACGCTATTGTAGCACAGTATTAACAGCAGTGTTTCTCATACATTAATGTATTTGTCACGGCCCGCTACAATATCAACACACTTGACTGTACCGCTAGGGTTGCCAACCATCCAGTATTAGCCGGGACGTCCCGTATATTGAGCCTGCCTGATTTGACCTTACGTGACTTCACATGTCCCGTTTATTGACTGCTATGCGGATTGACGCAGCAGCAGTGGTGGTGATCAAGAAACTTGCGAATGATATTACTGACACCTGTCATCTATTCACAGCTCCTCTGACGCGCATCAGTTTACAATAAGTAGGCCAAAATGCGGCATTTGTTTCTGAATCTGCAAAGCATGCATCAGTCAATCACACGCTTCCTCAGACCTCCGTGTCACACACACTCGCATGCAAGCGTGTGCGCACACACACACACACACACACACACACACACACACACACAGACAGAGGCACGCAAAAAAGCAGTGTTAACAAACTTTTGACAGAAAAGTGCATAGCAACATGAATGTAGTTTGTCTGTAGGACACATGCACATAATTTGTTACCCAGATGGACGGGTAGTCTACTATTTTATTAATTCATGTCTGAAAACAGAAACAGGAAATACATAAATGAGAACGGCTTTATTGTGCATTAAGTTGTGCTAAAATGTTAAAATTCTGTACAGTACTGTATGTGACCATTTAGAGAGTAAACGCAAATACGAAGCAATGACGTCTTGCCTATGCTAATCAGCACCGCTGCACGGATCAAATTTTGTCCCGTATTTCATAGTAACAAAGTTAGCAACACTATGTACAGCAGACGTCTCATTAAAACTGAGTTTCCAAGCACCTATCACTGTTACAGAGTGAAACAAAGTTAAATACTGTAAATATGCACATAGTTTGTTATTAAGACGAAAGTTGTGCTCTGCATGAGACAAAGTAAGGAAGTCATATAGCCAAAAGCATTGCATGTGGCCGCTATCTAATGTCAGTCAGATGCGTAACTTCCAATATCACAAACTGTGAGAGTAAGTATTTAGAAAGTACCTACCTTTTGACCGTATATACCACATATAGTATGTGTAGGTGCAGTATGAATACATTCCGGACATACTACATCTGCCATGTTTCAGTGTCATGTGATCTGTATGATCTTTGACATATTATATACTGTATATAAAAAAATATATGTAGGCGGTGATAAACAAGCATACATTTATCAGGACTTGAAAACAATTTTCCACTATTTGAAATGCATTACGATTTGAATTTCAACCTTTGGATGAGGTCAGAGTTCAGTGGTGCATGGGACAAGAGAGGGGATGCAGGCGCGGGAGGGAGTTTAGCTTCCTGACTGCCTGGTGGATGAAGCTCTCCTTTAGTCTGCTGGTCCTGGCCTGGAGACTCCGCGCTGTCCTCCCTGATGGCAGCAGCCTTAAGAAGCTGTGTGTCGGAGGGGTGGGATCACCTGCAATGCAGCGGGCTTTGCAGGTGAGACGGGTCCTGGAGGGGGGAGAGAGACACCAATGATCTTCTCAGCTGCTCTCACTAATTTGACCATTTCTCAGCTCCTGTGGCATCATGGGATAGAATAGTGTCCATCCAATGCACACTCCCAAATCTCGCCTTCTGAAGATTTGGACATACTTATCTTGACTCATACTGATTTTTTTACCTACTAGATAATATGGAAGTAGGAGATTTCAGACAGGGCTGAAGCGCCAACTCTAGTCTGAACACAAACACAACTTGATGACGTCACATCTATGCTAACTACATGTAGCTCAGTATATCACCCAGCACCACAACTCTCACAAAAACCTCTGGGAAACACGAAACAGTGATATCGGAATTGATGTCATTACATCAATATTTCAACATCGTCACATTCTGAAATGTATCATGTCTTGCGCTATAATCCTTGACTGACAGGCCAGCTAATTTGCTCTTTTCGAAAAGTCAACCAAAAATGCAGCACGTTGCGCCTCGAGGGGGCTCTCACTAAATCCTTGGTGTTTGGAGTCAGATATGTGGGCGTGGCTTGTTTGTTTTGACTAAATCCTTGGTGTTTCAAGTCTTACGAAACCTTTACACTAACCCACACCCTAATTCTAACCTCACTATAACCATCTAAACTACCTATGATTGTCAAATTATAATCTAATCTAAAAATAGCAGTCTCCCGCTGAGCAAGTCAAAATGACCCAGTGGTGAGGAACCAAAACTCCAAAGATGAATAAATGGCGAAAGAAAACATTATGATACGTATGATTAACAGGGAAAGCTCATTAGTAGTGATTTGATAAACTTACATTATTTTGGAGCAGATTTGGAGTCGAAATCAGATAACAGAGGAATGTTTTAGGCACGGATGCTAGTAGAGACATAATGTTACTAAGTTTACTATTAAATACACAAGTATCATGAATACTGTTAATGTGATGACAAGCAGCTAGTCATCTTTGCTTTTGTTTGGTGATGAAGTTTCCTGAGCTGGAGCTCGGATGATAAAACGGATGGCGTAATCTCTAGTTACCTCAGGATGGGCATCCCAAGGTAGGAGAGGAAGGCAGAAATAGACTTATTAGCATAGCTGCTGTTCAGTAAGTTTAAGCATAAAATAATAATTTGCATTTGATTTGTATGATTGCATAGTTAGCATCATGTGTATGCTTGGCTGAACAGATGTGTGTTTAATCTAGATTTAAACTGGGAGAGTGTGTCTAAACCCAGGAAAGTAGCAGGCAGGCTATTACAGAGTTTAGGTGCTACATATAAGAATCCTTTAACCCCTTTGGTGGATTAGGTTCACCTATCTACTATCAAATGTCCAGAGTTTTGAGATCTTGGATCTTGAGATCCCCTTTGAATAAATGCGGCAGTAAGGTCAAGCAGGACTAGGAGTGGGATGCAGCCTTGTTCTGCACCTGTGAGGTTGTTCCGCTTAGTATCATAAGACAAAACAACAACGCACAGACAACTGAAGAACTAATATTAAGTCTCAAACTTGGCACAACGAGCTAGAACAGGAGAAATTTGAAAATAATTAAGAGAAAACTTGAAAATAAGAAATTAACAATTAGTCATGACTGCATCATGTGACTTCACAAGTTTCTGCTGTTATGATTCGTTGTACTGACAGGTGATGTTTTTAACTGTTAAGTGTTATGCAGTTACTGTGAACGTTTACTCATGACTAACACGACTAAATTATCAAATGACTAACTTGATGATTGATGTTTTTTTGTAGTGTGTTGGCACATGTTCCAACCTGGTCACCTCTCTATTTCCAATGTTGAGAAATGCTGTTGTGAAGAACACAAACCTGTTTTGGCGGTGAAGTACCTGTCAAAAGCCAAAGAATGGATCAATGATGTCATAGTAAAGGTGGATGACATAGTGAAGAGGTAAAAATATTAATAATTTATTTTCATATGTGCCAACTTAATATAAATGGAAAACACATGGGTCATTTTATAATAGCAGGTGCATTTGTTGTCCAAGGCCGTTTTTTTGTTTCAGATGGCAATTATTTTAGTATTCAAAGAATTTGTTACTCGGGGTCATGGATCACAAAATGTTTCAAGTCATAACAATAGTACTTTTATTTTTGTAAAAAGTGTCAATGTATATATAGGTACAGAGGAGTAAAGAGTACCTGAAAACCATACTTGAGTAAAGGTACAGACAACTTGCAGCGAAAACTACAAGCCAAAAAGTCTTTGATTATCTGATTTTTAACAGTACTGGAGTATTTTACTCATAATACGTGTAGGCTCAAAGAAGCACTAGTCCTCAACACCTAAGATACATGTCATTGAAAAACAAGAAACAGTTGATTAGTGAGGAAAGTAATACAATTTCTGAAATCATAATACAACTGAACAACAAATCGAAGTTGACACCACAGCCTATGTCTATTACAAAAACCCTTCACTTCTTTCGAGTCATTCTGTGATCCATACACACATAGCATCAAAGTTTAAGAAACATCAAAAACGGTATGTTATTGGTTAGTTTCAGGTGAAATAATGTTCAAATAATGTTATTTTTTGCATCACAAATAACCCTGCGTATGTGTCTACTCTCGCAACTATGCTGACCACCCATCTCGCTTTACGTTGTACGCACAGAATTTTCTCCCCTTGTCCTGCACGTCAATTATTGAGAAAATGTCCCGCATTTTCATCAATCTGGTTTTTAGTTGTCGCATTAAGAAACACGTTCTCAAACCCGAAACGCACATGAGATGTTTGTTTGCGCCATTGTTTATTTAAATATTTAACAGCTTGCGCTGTGTCACAACAAATTTTTAAAGCGTGACTTTTATTCAATGTATGAGAAGACGGCAGTGTTTCAGCCATCGAGGCGGTGACGTCTGTCAGTAGTTCCGATGGCGATCCCTCGCATGTCAACATGCCTAAAAAAGTCACTAAAACATCGTAAACTGGTGGAGATATTTCCCCAATCTGAAATACCTAATCATATTTATAAAAAATCTAAGAAAACCATCCCACAATAGTTCAGACGCATCTAGAGCATCACAAACAGTTGTATTAACAATCGTGTTAAAACATAGTAAAAAGAGTTCTTGGTCTGTGATAATTCTTGTCAACAATTTCCTTTAAATATCTAGATTTAGAGTCGATCCATTTTCCACTTTCACTCAGCTCTCCTGCAGATCTACCTGAGAGAGCGAATGTGGTCGTCTATCCAGGGCCAGATCTGGGTTTGAGTTTTGAAGGTCTTTCGGGAGCAACTGAATCAAAGACCGCCTCAAAATGGAGTTTAGCCCAAGCAGAAACTCCTCTGCACTCAGATCGCATAAACTGACAAACATTTTTATTTAATAGCTTCCAAAAAGGCTAATGAAAAGTCATTACTGTTGGTAGAGGTGATTAATCAAGATTTATGTGTAAGTGTAGTTACGTTATGAGTATTACAAACACTGGGAACAGAACACATGACAGATTTATGGTCAGAAAACCCATTTCAGAGCTCTCAAAATCATAGAGGGAAACCATAAGTCAGCACAAGATGATGCGGACAGGCTTAAATACTCAGTGGAACAGAATCAGGTAAACTGAATCAGTTGAGGGACTAATTATCTAATAAGGACACCAGAAACCGGAGACAAAACCAAACCAAAACTGATTATGACCGTAACAACAACATTCAATGAAGGTAAAATGGTTAACATATAATAAATATTAATCGAAATGGAACCAGAAACGGCTTTCCAGTAGGTGACGGGAATGCACCTTTAAGTTGGTTTGCCAACCGCCATTAAATCCTAAAAGAAGAAGGAACCAGAACCGGAAATGAGAATCCAGGAACTGTCACTTAGCCCACCTATTGTTTTCTGCAACAAGGTCAAATGTTTAGGCATGAAAACAAACTCATGATTTTGTAAAAGGGCATAATAATTCATCCTCTTTAAGAAAAGTGTTCAGTGTCTTGTGTTGTTCTGTGGTTTGGAAATTCGGATCACATCGCTGTGTTCAATTATTTTTCTGAAATGCACTATATTCTTCAGGTATTATGCACACAACCGAAGTCTGAAAGCATGCACCAGTGGCGTGTTTAAAGAACAAAAAGCGACGGAACAAATCAAAGAGAAACAATCTGACGAGATGAATGGCCTGGAGGCTGCTCTGGAAAAGTTCGAAAAGGATCTGAAAATAAAACTGCAAGAAATTGAGACAAATGAGAGACAAATTCAAGTAAAACATGTAGAGTTTAAAGACTTCCTCGTAAGTTTTCAAGAAGAAAATAGCCACTGGACAAGGAAGTTCATTCACTTTTTTTCAGGCTATCCAAATGCAATGAGGGATCCGATTGCCATTGCTATAAACGCACAACTGAATCAACTCAACTCTGAAAACAGCAGTCTGAAAAATGACGAGTGGAACATCAAAATCAAGCAGACCGATCTTCAGCTGCAGATGGCCAATTGTAAAATCCGAATGGGTGAGAATCTCTCATGGTTTAAGTGTTAGAAACATATATAAAGCAAATGCATGTGTGTGCATCTTATGCTCTTGACATGGTCTTCAGCTCTTCAGGTGAAAAGAGTCTGAGACTTCACAATGATCTCTCATTAATCATTCCAGGTGTGATTCCTGACCCTGACAACCTGAAGGAAGTGTTTCTGTGTCTTTCTCGAATCCAGCAGATACTGGTTGAACTTAAAAAGTTCTGGGAGAAGGTGGATGCTATTCTGTCCATCCTGAAAGATAAAACCTTTGTTAATGAGGAACTTGTTGACATGGGGGACATGAAGGAGGAGTTTCTGATCTCCATTGAAGATGCAGCAAAGGTAAGTTAGACGTTGAGCAAATGTTCCTGATGTAATTTGATTATGAGTTTTATTAATTCTCCAAGTTCTCACTTTCATTTTCTATGTTGAGTTTTGTCTATCCATAGCATACTCTGATCAGTAGTTTAAAGGTAATGTTATATTTTTCAGAATCCAATGCAAAGAGCATTGTAATCTCAAGCAAGACGCATGTGTTATTACCATCTTAACTGCTTTAGAATCAGATTTTAAAGTGTTTCTGACAGGAGAAAAATATATTTTGTTTGTAATTCTAGACCAGGGGTCGGCAACTCGTTGCTATTGAGCCGCATTTGGTTCTTCTGCCCCCCTGCTTGCGGCTCATTGTAGTCTTTATAAGGCCCTGTTTATGTCTGGTATTTAGACGCGTTTTGGTCGGTCGGATCACAAGTAGACGAAAGAGGCACACACCTGCTGCTGCAATACATCTTTTTTGTCCACTTTTGACCACTTCTGTCCTGATTTCTTCAAGAAATATCTGAAAAAGCATACATATTTACCAAGGTATACACCCTGGCTTGGTAAATGTATTTGCTTTTCAGATATTTAATTCAAATGGACGAAAAGTGCATGCAACTTACATATGAGCGTGACCGGAGATGATAAAAAACACACAGAGAGCAGTGGTTTTATTTCTGCTTTGACAGATGTGAGACAGTGCCGAACACTGTTTGCGTGTGTTAGAAATGGAATGTTGAGAAAACAATCTGCTTGGTACATTTTTCGCCTTTAAACTAAACGTTTATGTCTTATACCGGCATAGTTTAAATCCTGTCTGGCTAACGCGCTTCTCAGAATGTTTACGCATGATGTCCGTGTGCAGAGAAAATCCAAAACAAAAGTTCACAGAAAAAGCTGAAGTCTACTAAAGGTTTCATATATTTCTTTTTAAAGGTTACATATATTTTGCGGCTCCAGACACATTTCGTTTAGTGGGAGAGGGTCCAAAATGGCTCTTTTGGTTGCAAAGGTTGCCGACCCCTGTTCTAGACAAATAAAAAAAGCAACGTTTACACTCCTAAGCTGGTTTCAAAAGTGACCGAGGAGATGGTGTTTTAACATTATCCACTTATGATTTTATTTTATTTACATGTTTATTTCTCTACTTTGCATTTCATTTGCCTATGCACATGAGCATATTTAGGTAATGTCATTAATGTAAAAAATCTACGATTTTGTAAATAAAATACAAGACAAACTGACACGACACAAAATGACTAGTCAAATCAACTAATGTTGTGACAGTAAGGCTCAGTATATGGCTATTATGTTCTTTTTAGGCACCTGTTTTGTGTAACTTCTACATTTTATCACAAGCTGTGCGCCTTAATATTCATTTAGACTTTATTCAGTTACTACTAGACAAAATAAAGCATAGTTTCATCCTGCGAATCACAGTAATTCCACTTTATGCCTTAGGCCTATTATTCCACTGTCCTATACAAAGATCCTGCTACATAAAAACAACAGTGAGCATCTACATATTTATTTATTAAGTTTAAATATTTAATTCGGACAGATTGCTGTAATATGATACAAAAAAAATCAAACGACTTCATAACGTGCCCAGCAAGAGGGATCCTGTGCAGTAACTGCATTCACCTGTTGTATGTTGATCCTAGATATGATCACATTTAATACATTTAGAATTGATTCAATTGTTACATTATTTTCCAACAAAAAAGACATTACATTGCTTCATAAAATTGAGGTTAAATTTTTTTAGAAAATGTGTTGTGATTAACGCTGACGTGTCTTTTGTCTTTCAGTATTGGGTGTTATTTGGTAATAGCTGTCAGAGAGCTCATGGCGTCTTCAGTGTTCAGTCCAGAGATGCGTATAAATTCCTGGAGATCAATCCGTCTTCACTCACTGAGGAGGAGAGGAAAATGCAGCATGTCTCTATCATGGAGAAGCTGGAGAAAATCCATCCTCAGTGCTCGTCAAAACCCGCCATCACCGAGTGACACACACAGATCTGATGCTTCAATGGATGCTTCTGACACAAATCAATACAAACAGCTTCTTAATGCTTTGTAATCTTTAAAACTGAATATCTTTAAAGTGTACAACTATACCTTCACTACTCTTTAATAGGTTGGTGTTAGGAAAACTACATGCTTCAATTTATGGCTATGTCCTTCAAAACCACTTTGCATTTTAATTATGCTATATACAGATCTTGTGGTCTGGCCACATGATTAATGTCTGTGTCACACAATAAAGCATCAAACATTTCATTGTAGCCAAATCATTTAAAAAATACATGTCTAGTGCTTTGGTGTTCAATAGATCATCGATCATTACAGTTCTTCTTTCATCCATAAACACAGTTAATAGCGGAGACAAAATATATGTTGATATCTTCTCTAGAACACATATATACTTATATATACTATATACTAGTATTTATTCTATTTATACTAGTACTTATTCATTAGATACTAGTACTTATTTATCAGAAACGTATACGTGTTTATCAGCTACTTGTACTTATTTGATTTATACTAGTACCTATTTACGAGATACTAGTACTTTTTTCAATAGTGACTAGTAAGATATTTTATTTTACTGGGAAGATTTGAGATTGAGCTCTACAATGGCTATTCTGACTAGTCATTACATATGACAGGTGAAAAAACCTTTGTGACCAATAAGACGAGAAATGTTACTAGTAACAACCGTAAAAGACACTAGTGTCTAATTTATAAGTACTAGTACTTAATTAATTACTACTAGTGCCTATTAAATAGGTACTAGTATACATTGAATACAAATCCAGTATTTAATAACAAGTACTAGTCATTATTGTAATATGTACTAGTCAAAAATGAGTTACTGATATCAAAATCAAAATAACTACCAGTACCTATTCATTTGAAGATATCTTCCGCCTTAAAAGGAACTAGTAAGAATGTGTTTGAAGATATCTTGGTTTAAACACATTATTGCATAAACATGAGTTCCCATCACTCATCCAATCAGAGTTAACATACTAATGCAATGTATCCTTGGGAATCCAAGCAGCACTTCCGCCATATTTGTGTCCGACATGGCAGTCAAAAACATATCTAAACGAGACTAAAATAACTCGATATTTGGGAAAAACATGTATTAGGCTACCTCCAATTGTGTTTAGTCCCTTACAATCTGCGATGCGTCTGGCTAAACTTTCCGGACATTCATATCTTTCACATAATCTATCGCTATCGCCATAAATTACAGCGGAGAGAGAAAGCATGCATATCAATACGTTGTAGCAGGATTTGAGAACGACACCAATATGAGAAAAAAAAAGAGAAAAGCCCACAATTTAAATGGTCATATCGTTAGATATTTGAACAGGCTCATAAGCTAATACATTTGACAAGACAAAGCAATTATTCAAGATATTACATTTTTCACTAAACAGGTCAATCATTCCTAGGCTCTTAACACAAAAGCAACATGTCCATGGATAGTGGTGCTGGAGGAACAGCCAGTGGCGATGCCACAATATTGCAACTCAAGATAATTTGCAGCACATAAAACTGCACATCTGCTGATGAGTTTACGTACTGTTGTGAACACCTCCAAAGTGAAGGCCAAGAAGCAGAGCCCAAAAAAGTGCAGTACTGTCAGTCATCGAAGGCCATCCTTCAGATACATGCCCAAGACTGTACTACTGGATCTGCTAACACCTCTGAACACTCTTTATATGCAAGCCCCAGGTTTGACATGGATTTGCCCGCACTGCTGGAGGAGGGTGCCGAGACCTTTGAGAATCTGCATCACACACCAGAGCAGGTATTTGTGATAATGATAGCTATTTTAATAGTTCAATTACTTTCAATATGCCTAATATAAGTATAGGAATGATTTCAAGCTAGGAATTGTACTACAACATATTTTTTATAAAATGTCTATCTTTTGTGTTGTTTTAATCAGATTCAAAAAAATAAGGACACTGCCAGAGAGTCGTACCTGAGGGCGATGCAGGACCTCCACGTTGCAGCATCTGGACTTGTAAGTAACCCAGACGTGCCATGGATCGGTGGATCACCAGATGGTGTGGTGATGGTGTTATAGATTAAGTGTCCTTTCAGTGCAAA
This sequence comes from Triplophysa siluroides, assembly GCA_006030095.1. Taxonomy (NCBI): domain Eukaryota; kingdom Metazoa; phylum Chordata; class Actinopteri; order Cypriniformes; family Nemacheilidae; genus Triplophysa; species Triplophysa siluroides. The sequence continues at coordinate 111,714 of VCII01000450.1, forward strand.
AGACCGCACTCTACATGAATGTGTAAAAGACTCGAGGTTCTGTCTGAGGAAGACTCAAGGTTCTGTCACTGAGGAAGGTGTAATGAAGCTAAATCACAGTTACATGCATCAAGTGCAAGCCCAAATGTGTGTAGCAGAGGTAACATACTGTGATTTTCAAGACATATTTATACATCGCATCACGTTTGAGGATACAAAAAATGTCACATGTCATACAATAGCTGTCAAAACTGGAACGCAAATGGAAACAAACCCATTTAGAGGTCTTTACAATTGCGTGGATAGAGAGTGAAAACTGTTATAAAAAGGCACTAAAAGCCTCAAAAGCCGAGCACCTCCGTAACCTCATAGAAACTAACAAAAACAATCCAAGGTTTTTATTTATTACAATTGCTAAACTAACAAACAAACAGACTTCTCCTGACCTGGCTATTCCGCCACACCTTGGTAGCAATTAATTCATGACATTTTTTACAGAAAAAATCGAAAAAATACCAGACGACGTAGTTAAAATCCAACCTCCAAGTGTGTCTGATGAATTAGTATCAACCATCACCCAAAAAGAAAAGCTAGAGTGTTTTTCACCTATAAAACAGGAAGATTTAATTAAACTTATTGCAACATCCAAACCGACAACATGCTTATTAGATCCCATTCCAACTAAATTACTAAAAGAGTTACTACCTGTTGCAATTGAGGCCATTTATAACATTATCAACTCGTCAATGAATCTAGGCCATGTCCCAGGACCCTTTAAGCTGGCTGTAATCAAGCCTCTTATCAAAAAACCAAACTTAGACCCCAGTGAACTTGGAAGCTATAGACCGATTTCAAATCTCCTGTACTTATACTAGATAAAGTAGAAATACTAGAAAAAGTAGTGTCCACTCAGTTGTGCTCTTTCCTACAAAATAATGACATGCACGAAAAATTTCAGTCTGGCTTTAGACCGCATCATAGCACTGAAACTGCGCTCGTTAAAATTACAAACGATCTACTTATGGCATCTGATAAAGATAACATCTCACTCCTAGTCCTGCTTGACCTTAGTGCTGCGTCCGATACTGTAGACCATAAAATACTTTTAGATCGTTTACACAATTATACCGGTATTCAGGGACAGGCACTAAAATGGTTCCGATCTTACTTATCTGACAGATATAAATATGTCCATTTAAATGGGGAATCGTCTAATCTAACGCAAGTAAACTATGGATTACCTCAGGGATCGGTTTTAGGACCCTTGCTTTTCTCCATATACATGCTGCCCCTGGGCAACATTATTAGAAAACATGGAATTAGCTTCCACTGTTATGCAGATGATACTCAGCTATATATCTCTTCAAGACCAGATGATTCAAGCTATCCAAACTGGCAGAGTGCATCAAAGATATGAAACATTGGATGACTAGTAATTTCCTTCTTTTAAACTCTAACAAAACAGAAATATTACTTATAGCACCAAAGACTCGTAAACAGAATATATCAGATTATAACCTGCAAATCGAAGGCTGCACTGTTACTCCGACAAATACAGTTAAAGATCTAGGCGTTATATTAGACAGCAACCTGTCATTTAAAAATCATATCTCAAATGTCACAAAAACAGCCTTTTTCCACCTTCGAAATGTTGCCAAATTACGAAATGTTTTATGTGCTGCTGACGCAGAAACTCTTATTCATGCATTTGTGACCTCAAGACTTGACTACTGTAATGCTCTTCTTAGTGGTTGTCCTGCATCTTCAATAAACAAACTACAGTTAGTCCAAAATGCAGCCGCCAGAGTCCTAACCAGGTCAAGAAAATACGATCATATTACCCAAATTTTATCATCTCTTCACTGGTTGCCCATTAGGTATCGTATTGATTTTAAAATTCTTTTAATTACTTATAAAGCCTTAAAGGGTCTAGCCCCTACTTACTTAACAGAGCTTCTATCACATTACAACCCATCACGCTCTCTAAGATCGCAAAACTCAGGACTTTTGATAACACCTAGAATAACTAAATCTACAAAAGGGGGTCGAGCTTTCTCATACGTAGCACCTAAACTCTGGAATAGCCTTCCCGTTACTATTCGAGGGTCAGACACACTCTCCCAATTTAAATCTAGATTAAAGACACATCTTTTCACCCAAGCTTTCACTAATGCATAGTAAATGAACAGCAGCTACGCTAATTATTTCTTTCTGCCTCCGCCTCGGGATGCCCATCTCGAGGTAGGGAAAGTTCTGCCAGGCCCAGATGGACATCATATGCCCATCCCGATCTAGAGACTACGCCAGCTGCGGATTGACTGACCATCCCAGCTCCATCTAAGGCAACTCCATTTCCACCCAAGAGAAAGGCGACCATCCCAGCCCAGACCATTCTATCCCCAACCGAGAGCAAAGATGGACTACTTGTCACATTAATGCTAAAAGTTACAATGCTTGGTATTAAATGCTAAACTACATCACATGTCAGCAGTTTGAAGTTATAGCTGAGTTCAGTGGCCCTGATTGGGGGTTGCTGGGCTCATGTTCGTGGGGGGTGGGGGGGGCTCGTTGGTTGTGGTTGGGGGATCTTATTTGTTGGGGCTGTGTGGGTCTGGATGGTCTTGCTTTGTGGTCGATGTCAGACAGCAGAGGAATAATGTTCCAATATGCCATTACTATTTTCTCTGGTTGTTTCTCTGTTTTTCTGGTGTCGATCGCGGAGTGGGACCGGGCTGGACGTGCATGGTTTCGGCGAGTGGGATTGCCTGGGTCGCGGGCGATGGGCTCTCCCCCCTTCCTCGAGGATGTTGCTCGGTGACTTAGTCGGGGTCACTGAGAGCAGCTATGACACGTCAGAGGGGATCTGGCCCTCCCGGCTGAGCCTGGTTTCTCCCGAGGTTTTTTTCTCCATCAATCAATAAGGGAGTTTTGGTTCCTCGCCACAGCAGGGCAGTGTTGGCTTGCACACCGGGAGACTGCATCTATTTATTTATTTATTAGATATTATCTATTAGAATGATCTTGCTTGTTCTATAAACACTATGCACTGTGCTGTGTTTTACCTCTGTGTTTTCTTATTTGCTCCTGTAAAGCTGCTTTGGAACAATGCACATTGTGAAAAGCGCTATATAAATAAACTTGAATTGAATTGAATTGAATAGTTGATACTCTATTAGCCAAAGAAATCGAGGAAGGCTATATGATTGGCCCATTCGATAGCCCTCCTTTCTCAACTTTCCGTATTAATCCTTTAGGCATTGCTACAAGGAAATATTCTGGAAAAAAGCAGCAAATCATAGATCTATCTTCCCCTCATGATAACGAATCGATTCCAAGCATCAATAATCTGAGTCCTCGGCCTTTTTACGTATACTACGCATCAGTGGATAACGCTATTAAACTAATCAAAACCGCCGGGAAAAGAGCTTGGCTAGGTAAAGCAGACATAGTCAACGCCTTTAAAGTAATGCCCCTTCATCCTCCCCAATGACACTTGTTCGGCTTTAGGTGGCGCAATAAAATGTATTTCTCCGTCAAACTCTCCTTTGGGTGTCATAGCAGCCCCCGCCGCGTCTTCGACACATTAGCAGAGGCATTATGCTGGATACTATTACATAACCATGAATTAGCTTTCGTGCTTCATTTTCTAGATGATTTGTTAGTAATCGACTTCCCTAACTCCAAACCGGATCATTGTATCAATACTTTGAAGGAAACCTTCTCTATCTGGGTATTCCCCTCTACAAAGAGAAAACTACAGGGCCATCCAACATTATCAAATTTCCCAGCATCACCCTGGATACAAACTTCTTTACCCGACGAGAAACTCCATCGAATCCGAGCAACAATTAAAGCTTTCTCCAAACGCCCATACATTTCAAAGCGAGAATTGCTTTCCTTTTTAGGACATATTAATTTCGCCATGCGAATTATCCCTCAGGGTCGCCCTTTTACTTCTAGGCTTCTCAATATTGCAAAAACGGCAGACAAACTTCAAGATATAATTCAATTAGACTCAGGTTGCCGTTCCGAACTACGTTTCTGGTCCATACTTTGCAACGGATGGAACAGCATTTCCTTTTTCTATAATGATTTTGCAGAATCTTTCTATGATCTTAGTTTTTTAACAGACGCCGTGCCTTTTATCGGTTTTGGAGGTATTTTTAACAATCAATGGTTAGCAGATGCAGCCATCCGAACTGCGTAATTTACCACTGAATATTTCATCGACAGCATTACTTGAATTATATCCAATAATCATAGCTTGTTTACTATGGTGTAACCAATGGTAGAAGAAGAATATTATTGTGTACTGCGATAACCAAGCCACAGTGCACATAATTAACAAAGGCCGTTCAAGGATTCTTTTCATAAATAGGTTCTTGAGACGTCTCATGTGGTTAAGCATCTCATGCAATTTCAGACTACACGTTGCATATATACCAGGCCTGGATAACAAAATCGCTGATTGTTTGTCTCGTTTTAATGTTTAACGTTGCATATATCCGGCTCTAAGCCATAACAAAGGAAACTACATGCTGGAGAATTGGAAAAAATAATGAACAGACATACCAAAACAAATACATAACTTAATGAAATACATGACATCCTCCCCATAGAAAAAACAAAAAATATATATATATCATCTATCTATCTATCTATCTATCTATCTATCTATCTATCTATCTATATCTATATATTTTTTTTTCTATGTGGAGGATGTTATGTATTTCATTTCAATTTTATAAAACCTACAGAACAGCACTGGTCCAGAAACTCTTCCTGTTTCAACTTTTTAGTTTTTCATTATTTCATATAAATAGTTAAACTCTTTAAGATGTTTGTTTAACGTTTCATTTCAGTTTCTGAATGTTCTGTTGGATGTATTTTGTGCTAAAATTTGTTTGTTTTAAAACACTGAAACAGGAAGAGCTTCTGGACCAGTGTTGTTTTGTTGACATATGGGAAAGTGGTCTATAGATGTGTTCTGTGTCTTATGTTACAAAAACATAAAAGCTGATTTGCTCAAGACGTTTACTCTTACTTTTCTAACTGTAATTATATATTATTTTACAGCCATGAGTCTAAACCTGCTGAAGTCCTCGACACATTCAGATCAAACCTGAGGAAGAAGTTTGAGTGTTTGTGTGAAGGAACATCAGATGAGAGAAACCCAACACTGCTGAATGAGATCTACACAGAGCTCTACATCACAGAGAGTGAAAGTGGAGAGATCAGTAATGAACATGAGGTGAGACAGATTGAGACACAATCCAGGAGAACAGCAACAGAGGACACACCGATCAAATGCAACGACATCTTTAAAGCTTTACCTGCACAAGACAAACCCATCAGACGTGTGCTGACAAAGGGAGTCGCTGGCATTGGAAAAACAGTCTCTGTGCAGAAGTTCATTCTGGACTGGGCTGAAGGGAAAGAGAATCAGGACGTCCACCTCATATTTCCACTTCCTTTCAGAGAGATCAATCTGATGAAGAACCAAACACTCAGTCTTCTAGATCTTCTGCATCTGTTCTTCCCAGAGACAAAAGAAAATGGAAATCTCCAGCGGTGAATATAAAGTGTTGTTCATCTTTGATGGTTTGGACGAGTGTCGTGTGTCTCTGGATTTTAAAAAGCGATGTTGAGTTGTGTGATGTCAGTGAATCCGCCTCAGTGGACGTGATGCTGACAAACCTCATGACGGGGAATCTGCTTCCCTCTGCTCTCATCTGGATCACCTCCAGACCAGCAGCAGCTGATCTCATCCCCTCTGAGTGTGTCGATCGAGTCACAGAGGTACGAGGCTTCACTGACAAACAGAAGGAGGAATACTTCAGCAAGAATCAGTGATGAGAGTCTGAACCACAGAATCATCTCACACCTGAAGTCATCCAGGAGCCTCTACATCATGTGTCACATCCCAGTGTTCTGCTGGATTTCAGCCACTGTTCTAGAGAGAATGTTGAGTGAAGCAGAGAGTGAAGGAGAGATCCCCAAGACTCTCACTCAAATGTACACACACTTCCTGATCATTCAGACCAACATCAAACATCAGAAGGACTATGAGAAGAAAGTGAAGAATGATGGAGACATGATCTTCAAACTGGCCAAACTGGCTTTTGAGCAGCTTGTGAAAGGCAATGTGATCTTCTATGATGAGGACCTGAGAGAGTGTGGCATTGATGTAGCAGAAGCATCAGTGTACTCAGGGTTGTGCACTCAGATCTTCAGAGAGGAGTTTGGCTTGTATCAGGGGAGAGTTTACTGCTTTGTTCATCTGAGCGTTCAGGAACATCTCGCAGCTCTTTATGCTCACAGCTCCGTCACAAACAACAACACAAATGTGTTTAATAAAACTAGAAAATCACCTCAAGTAGAGACGTCAATATCTGAGCTGCATCAGAGAGCTGTAGACGAGTCTCTACGGAGTAAAAATGGACATCTGGATCTTTTTCTTCGTTTTCTTTTTTTTTTTTGTGCTGTAGCTTTTGTGTTGTTGACGTCAGAACACGAGCTGAAGGACTTTAAACTCAGTGATTTTGTTAGAGGAGGAAACAAAGCTGAAAGAATGAAAGTTATTAAGAATCTGCTGCCGGTGATTTGTGAATCCAGATCAGTTCAGTAAGTGTGAACAGTCACTTCACTCTTTAAACATCATTCATGAAGAAAAGTCTCACAGATCTTCAGCACTGCAGATGTCAAACAGAGTTTAGTGTTCAGTGTTTTCACAAGATGTCTCTTCATTTCTCTACAGGTTGTGTGATTGTAAGATCACAGATGAAGGTTGTGTTGCTGTGACTTCAGCTCAGAGATCAAACCCCTCACACCTGAGACATCTGGATCTGTCTGGGGTTCATCTGAGAGATTCAGGACTGAAGCTGATCTCTGCTGTACTGGAGAATCCTCACTGTAAACCGGAGAAAATAGAGTAAGATCATCTCTCTGATACTTTACCTAGTCACCTAGTTCATCAAAATATGTTTATATTCACATTTTTCTAGCAATTTGATATTGAGACTAAAATGACTGTAAATTGTCATTTACGTAACATGTTTATTGAATAATGACATTCTGCTGAGTGAGAGACTGAAGTGTGTGTTATTGTTCTCTACAGGTTGAACTGGTGTAAGATCACAATCACAGATGAAGGTTGTGTTGCTCTGACTTCAGATCGGACTCTAAGAGATTCAGGAGTGAAGCTGATCTGTGATGTACTGGAGAATCCTCTCTGTAAACTGGAGATACTGGTGTAAGATTTAATAAAACATTCTCTTTCATCCACTTTTGTCCACTGACTAATACATCTTAGAAACATTTCTTATCTCAGTCCTGAAGGACGTCTAGTCAGTGTTGTCCACATAGGCTACGTTCATACAGCACCAGAATACGGTTGTCAGTCTTGTATTTGAGTTCTTAATACAGTTGTGTTCACACGCAGTTCGGTTATTTAAGGGTGTGACAACCGTATTCTATAACCAAACTCACACCTGTACATTTTCGGCACTTACAACCTCATTTGCGGAGAAGCCCTGCTGTGTGTACGGAATCAAACCTGACAGCTTGTTGTCTTTCGCGTCACCCGCCATTCCCTGTCAAGTACAGTGCACTTATGTTTGCAAAATTGCCTCATAATATTACGCGCAGCCATTCTTCTGACCTTAAACAACAGCGCTATAATGCGACCGTGTAATTCAGTGTTTACATTTACATTTACATTTAGGCATTTGGCAGACGCTTTTATCCAAAGCGACTTACAGTGCACTTATTACAGGGACAATCCCCCTGGAGCAACGTGGAGTAAAGTGTCTTGCTCAAGGATATTATGGCAGTGTTATATGGCAGACCTCTTATGTAAATATAATGCAGGCATATGAACATTACTTTTTTACTTATTTGGTGTAGCCCAATAAATAAGAGCACCAGCAATAATAACCCTTTGAACGTGATATTGAACGTTTAATAAAGTGTTCAAAATGTAAAAGCTACATATAAGTGTCACAGTCACCAGGTGGAGTGCCCTCTCAAATCCACTAGAGGGCACTCCCTTCATCACACGGACTGTCTTTTCACACGACATTCCCCGTAACCCATTGCCCGGACTCATTGAACACTGATCATTCTCACCTGTAATAACCTCTGTCTATATAAGCCTGGTTTATTCTCTCTGTCAGGGTGAAGTCTTGTTAGTGTCAGCTGCATTGCTGAGCATTATATCTGTTTTGACTATCAGTGTTTTGACCTTATTGACCATTTGGATTACGACTGTTTGCTGCCTGCCTCGACCATTGCCTGTGACCCCGTTTCTGATTGTTTGCTGCCTGCCCTGACCTTTGCCTGTTTGTACCTGATCTCCTATAATAAAGCTGCATTTAGATCCGCACCTGTCAAGTCTCAGAGCAGTTCGTGACAATAAGGCTAGGAAGTGCATGATAAATGTGGGTAGAAGAGAAATTGCTTCAGTTGTTTGTTGAATTAGTCGCCAGTCGATAGCCGCAGCGCCTCGCGGTCATCAAAAATCATTTTGCAGGATCTTACATGAATGAGCGAGACTGACTACGAGGGCTTGGCTTGGTAGTCAAGTTGTGTGTGTAATGCTTTAAGTAATGAAGCTTTAAGTGATGAAGCTTTAAGTGATGAAGCTTTAAGTGATGAAGCTTTAAGTGATGAAGCTTTAAGTGAAGAAGCTTTAAGTGAAGAAGCTTTAAGAAGCTTTAAGTGAAGCTTTAAGTGATGAAGCTTTAAGTGAAGAAGCTTTAAGTGAAGAAGCTTTAAGTGATGAAGCTTTAAGTGAAGAAGCTTTAAGTGAAGAAGCTTTAAGTGAAGAAGCTTTAAGTGATGAAGCTTTAAGTGAAGCTTTAAGTGATGAAGCTTTAAGTGAAGAAGCTTTAAGTGATGAAGCTTTAAGTGAAGAAGCTTTAAGTGAAGAAGCTTTAAGTGAAGAAGCTTTGAGAAGCTTTAAAGTGAAGCTTAAGTGAAGAAGCTTAAGTGAAGAAGCTGAAGAAGCTTTAAGAAGCTTTAAGTGAAGCTTTAAGAAGCTTTAAGTGAAGACGCTTTAAGTGAGAAGCTTTAAGTGATGAAGCTTTAAGTGAAGAAGCTTTAAGTGATGAAGCTTTAAGTGAAGAAGCTTTAAGAAGCTTTAAGTGAAGCTTTAAGTGAAGAAGCTTAGTGAGAAGCTTTAAGTGAAGCTTTAAGTGAAGAAGCTTTAAGTGAAGAAGCTTTAAGTGAAGAAGCTTTAAGAAGCTTTAAGTGAAGCTTTAAGTGATGAAGCTTTAAGTGAAGACGCTTTAAGTGATGAAGCTTTAAGTGATGAAGCTTTAAGTGAAGAAGCTTTAAGTGAAGAAAGAAGCTTTAAGAAGCTTTAAGTGAAGAAGCTTTAATGCTTTAAGTGAAGCTTTACGCTTTAAGTGATGAAGCTTTACTTTAAGCTTTAAGTGATGAAGCTTTAGTGAAAGCTTTAAGCTTAAGTGATGAAGCTTTAAGTGATGAAGCTTTAAGTGATGAAGCTTTAAGTGATGAAGCTTTAAGTGATGAAGTGAGAAGCTTAAGTGAAGAGCTTTAAGTGAAGAAGCTTTAAGTGAAAAGCTTAAGTGAAGTGTGAAAGCTTAAGTGATTTTAAGAAAGCTTTAAGTGATGAAGCTTTAAGTGATGAAGCTTTAAGCTTTAAGTGAAGAAGCTTTAAGTGAAGACTTTAAGTGAAGAAGCTTAAGTTAAGTGAAGCTTTAAGAAGGAAGCTTTACTCTTTAAGTGAAGAAGCTTTAAGTGATTTAAGTGAAGCTTTAAGTGATGAAGCTGTGAAGAAGCTTTAAGTCTTTAAGTGAAGCTTTAAGTCTTTAAGAAGAAGCTTTAAGTGAAGAAGCAAGTGAAGCTTTAAGTGATGAAGCTTTAAGTGAAGAAGCTTTAAGTGAAGAAGCTTCTTTAAAAAGCTTTAAGTGAAGTTCTTTAAGTGAAGCTTTAAGTGAAGCTTTAAGTGAAGAAGCTTTAAGTGATGAAGCTTAAGAAGCTTAAGTGAAGAAGCTTTAAGTGAGAAGCTGCTTTAAGTGCTTTAAGATGAAGCTTTAAGTGAAGCTTTAAGTGATGAAGCTTTAAGTGAAGACGCTTAAGTGAGAAGCTCTTAAGTGAAGAAGCTTTAAGTGAAGAAGCTTTAAGAAGCTCTTTAACTTTAAGTGAAGCGTGAAGCTTTAACTTTAAGTGAAGAAGCTTAAGTGAAAGCTTTACTTTACTTTAAGTGAGAAGCTTTAAGCTTTAAGTGAAAGCTTTTGAAGAAGCTTTAAGTGAAGTGAAGAAGCTTTAAGTGAAGAAGCTTTAAGTGTTTAAGTGATGAAGCTTTAAGTGATGAAGCTCTTTAAGTGATGAAGCTTTAAGAAGCCCTTTAAGTGATGAAGCAAGTGATGAAGCTTTAAGTGAAGAAGCTTAAGTGAAGAAAGCTGCTTTAAGTGATACTTTACAAGTGAAGCTTTAAGTGATGAAGCTTTAATGATGAAGCTTTAAGACCTTTACTTTACCGCTTTAAGTGAAGAAGCTGATGAAGCTTTAAGTGATGAAGCTTTTAAGTGAAGAAGCTCTTAAGTGTCTTTAAGCTTTAAGTGATTTAAGTGAAGAAGCTTTAAGTGAAGAAGCTTTAAGTGAAGAAGCTTTAAGTGAAGAAGCTTCAAGTGATGAAGCTTTAACTGATGAAGCTTTAAGTGGAATGACACTGATCCTCATTGTTTGTGGAAACTTCAGTTTCTATCATCAAATATCAACTTAATCAAACACTGTCAGACATGTTCTCAGACAGAGATTAGATTAAACAAGAGTTAAATAAAGACATTTAAGATGTTTTTATAAACATGCCTTACAAAACTAAAACATTACTGGTGTGAAACCAAAGACAAAACAATAACACTGATATATTTTAAGATATATAACCGTCCAGTGTTTATCTTGTCAGAACCCGCTATCCATTAATGATGATCTACTGGACTATATTACTAAAACTACTGTGAGAAACTTGTTATTTTTGAAGTACCAAGTATTTGTAATCAAGTTAATCTGATTAATCTTAAAAAATTATATTTTTTAGTTCTATTCTTTATAATTAAACACGTCTCTCACCACAAACATCTGTGTGTCTGAAGCGTGAGAGCGTGAGAACAGTATTTTAATGATGGTGAAGATTTAACATGATGATGAATGTGATTCAGTGTCATATGTGTTTCATTCATGACATTCTGCTGAAGTGAGACACTGAAGTGTGTGTTATTGTTCTCTACAGGTTGAGTGGGTGTAATATCACAGATGAAGGTTGTGTTGCTCTGACTTCAGCTCTGAGATCAAACCCCTCACACCTGAGACATCTGGATCTGTCTGGTAATAATGTAGGAGATTCAGGACTGAAGCTGATCTGTGGTGTACTGGAGAATCCTCTCTGTAAACTGGAGACACTGAAGTAAGATCATCTCTCTGATAGTCACACATGTACTGATTCTTACAGCAGCAGAAAACATCAAGTGTTTTAAAACAGCAGAATTTATGGGACATAAAAGGCAATATAATGCTGGTTTTGTGTATAAACAGGTTTTTTCCTCTATGCATTATTACATTTATTCATTTGGCTTTTGCTTTTATCCACAGCGACTTACAAGTACGAGAGCATATGAAGAGTTTGGTTTCAAAATAAGATAAATCATTAATCATGTTTATTATTGTGTATTCCAATTAATATCAATCAAACTGCAGTTGTTTTGTTTTGATGTAAGTCGTAATAACTCAACAAATACAGTTAACTAACACAATAAAATCATGATAACATAATAATAAACAGGATTTTTGAAAAAACTAAAAGTGGAGATATCTCAATTTGGAACCAAACCCTTCATATAAACATTTTGTCAACACGCTACACATTTCGTTAGTTTACAAGGCCATGTTACTAGGAGGATTAAAGCTGAAGTAAACAAAGGAGAGAATATACAACAAGAGTTTTTTTTTTTTTTAGACAAGACAAGGACAGTTATTGCTCAGTCAAATACATGTGGAACAGGTGTGTTTTGAGCTGTTTGTTTTAGTTGTGAAGGATGCTGCAGTTATTAAGAACATTGTGTCAGTTCCTCATGTGTGTTGACATGTTTATTTAATGATGACACACCTGAGGAACACGTCTCAAACCTGACAATCACACTCGGTCACGCAGCAACACAACACCTAAATAAAGTGTCTCGTCATTCTTGATCAAACTCTGGAGCAGACTTGATCAAACACAATCTGACCCGACAGACCAACAAAACAGACTGAATGAGAGAGTTTGTGTTGATCTTTAAAGCTTCTGACCGCAACTTTAACATTCAAGCCCATCTGTTATTCTACATTAATGTGACAGTAAGAAGTGCATCATACAACACATATGTTCTGAAGAAATCATCTGAACAAGAAATACATTCTGACACTTTATTCTCACCAAATGAACATGTAAATCTGAGTGATGTCATTTTATAAAACATTATTTTATATAGTCATTATGTTTATTTAATAATGACATTCTGCTGAAGTGAGAGACTGAAGTGTGTGTTATTGTTCTCTACAGGTTGATGAGGTGTTATATCACAGATGAAGGTTGTGTTGCTCTGACTTCAGCTCTGAGATCAAACCCCTCACACCTGAGACATCTGGATCTGTCTGGTAATATTGTAGGAGATTCAGGAGTGAAGCTGATCTGTGAGCTGAGAGATGATCCAGATTATAAACTACAGACAGTGAGGTGAGTAGAGCTCATTTAAATAAATGTTTCATCAGTTCAACAACTATAAAAACTTACTCAAATAAACAGAAATGACTCTTGTGCTGTTATAAGATCAGTGGATCTGTTTCAACACATTTCTCATTATTATTTCCTTATAGTTTGTTTGTTAAAATCTTTCTACTCATCTCTACCCCTCTGACTAGTTTAAATTCTTGTCTCAATACAAATATTACTTAGTTTAAGGAAACTTCAGAAGTGTTTTTTCTGAGATTTTATTCCAACTGAAATCAAAACCGATATTTTTCAACAGTGTCTGGAGCACATATGAGTTGTGAATAATAAAGCACAAGAGTCAATGTGAAGTGAACAGATGAACACACTTGATGTTTTATAAGTGCAGCACAATAAGAATTCAATTCAATGAGTGTGATGAAGAGTCTGTTCACTTCAGGATTTAATACGCTCATCTTCCTCTTCTTACACATATGATTATTATTGATGTGGAGGTTTATTCTTTTATTTCCTGCTGTTTGTTTGATGATGTTCACCTCAGTGTTTGTGCACACATGGCTAGATGTGTTTATTTGATGCTCTTCATCATTATTATTGATCAAATCATCATCATCATCATCACACGTGTGCAGTGAGTGAAAGTCTTGAGTGCTTCAGACACTGCAGAATACTGACAGACTGTAGAAATAACAACACACAATATATACAAAACATCTACACAATAAAGTGACAGATGACACATATAATACAGGTTATGAGTTCAACAGAGGAAGATTAAAGTGAGTTTATTATTGTTGATATGTGTAGTGATGATACATTAGTTCTGTCTTTGTGTTTCTCTTTAGGACTGACTGGTGGTGACAGTAATGTGTGTGTTTAAAGGTGTGTGTGTGATGTTCAGTATCATCTGATGAACAATAAGAAGACGACACTATAGTGACATCACAGACACACAATCAACACCGACTGAAGACACAATAACACCTCACACTGATAACACTGTTAGAAAACAATCCTTCTCACATTCAGTCTCATAATCCTGTGAGAGTCTTGATGAAGTGACTGAAAAACTTCTTCAACAAAAGAAAACGATGTTCACAATATTGTGAGGACAGTAAACAGACAAATGTTGTGTAAACTCCAGTAGATTTGAGTCAAATAGAGCAAATCTAGTGTGTGTGTTCAGAGATGTACAGTAAATCATCATGTGTGTGACTCACTTCATCAACCAATAAAACAAATGAATTTAAGCGTCACAACATCTGAAGAAGGATCAGAATAGAAAGAGATTGAAACTTTGAGTCTGAATCCTGAAAGCATTGAAGTAATGACTTCATATTAACATTATTATTATTTGATTTGACTTTTACAAGAAGGAAACTAATGTAACTAAAATCTATGAGCTACACATTTACTTCCATAAGTAAGATCATCTCTCTGATAGTCACATGAACATGTTCTTAAAGGGATACTTCACCTAAACATGAACATTCGGTCATCAATGAATCACCCTCTTGATGTTCAAAACCTGTAAATGTCTTTGTTCTGTTGAACATGAAGATATTTAGAAGAATGTCAGCAACTGACAGTTCTGGGGCACCATTGACTCCCATAGCAGGAAACATTACTGTAAACATTGTTTGTTCTGTTGAACTCAAAAGATATTTTGAAGAATTTAGGGAAGCAAACAGTTCTGGGACACCTTTGACTATCAGTGTCATTTTTCCTACAGTAGAAGTCCATGGTGCCCCAGAACTGATATTTGTTAACATTCTTCTAAATATCTTTCTTTGTGTTCCACAGAACAAGTTCATTTATTCAGGTTTTGAGGGTTAATGAGTTAATGAGAGAATTGTTATTTTTTGTCAGACTTTCCCTTTAACAGATTTTCTGTCCAAACCATCAAACTGACATTATCAGAGATGGATCAGCACTTCAGAACAGAAATATATTCACAGATGACACAGATGACATGTCTACAGTTAAATTGAACAATTCTATTGATTGTGTATATTGTGTATGTAAAGTTTACTCTATGTGCATCTGTAAGTATTATACATTATTATTTATATCATCAGATAACTTTATATATATATTTCAAAATATGGTGGATGTCCAGTTTAAAGTTATAAAATGTAATAAAACTGTGTCTTTTGTTAATTGACAGAAACAAGTGCAGTTGTGATCGATAAATGTAAATATGTGGGAGAGCTTATATGGAAGCATATAGTCTGCAATTATCAATTTGAAATGAAACACGCAAAACGGCAATGCAGTATGTACAATGACAATACAATTGTGTTAATATTACAACAACATCATATCTCTGTTCTAACAAACGGATAAAAGAATGTTACTCAGATACTGATCCGAATCAAAGCGACCTCATCGGGGGGATTTTAAGACCATCTTTCTCTCCAGTGTTCTTCTTCTTCTTCTTAGTTTTATGGCGGATTACAACCATCATTCATCAGGTGCATACCGTCACCTACTGTATCGGAGTATGCAGCATCAATTACATCTCAATGAATCTACTCGAGAAACTGTCTAAATCCCATAATACACACCTGTATCCTTCAGATATTCCACAACAGCATCCTGTACATCTTTTGCCCTTCTCCTGTTGTTCCCAAAACACCCTCGAGGTTTAATTTTCTTCCTGTCTGACTGATCTTTTGCTTTAATCTAATCCTCTCTTCCCTATACTTCCTACTATGCAACATATGTTCTGCATTTTCTGTGATTTTACATTCCATACATTCATCAGACTTACTTTTACCACAGAAACAATGTTTTATTTAACCCTGTGTGGTCAAACCTCAGGCTGGTTAAGACTGACTCCTTCCTTCTATTCCTTCCATTCACACCCTGTGCATTGATTCATTTCTGTGTACTACGATATTTCCCTCCACTATTGTCCATGTCCTATGAATAAAGTGCTGCTATAGAGTCAACACGACACATCTCTCTGTCTGGTTTAATTTACTCCCCCACAATAATCTCCATCATCTCCGGCGTATAATCTGACAACTATAATCTGACAATACTTGAATTCAATGTCAGTGTGTATATTCCTATGCCTGCCCTATTTTCTTCATCTTTGGATCCATCTGTATAAATATCCAAATAACTGTCAGATTTGCTTTTTATGTATTGACTTGCCATGTGTCCTTTCAAATGTGTCCTTTAGTTCCATTATATTTCAATTTACCTCCGTTTCTGGAAACAACCCAACAGAGATATTACTAACAGGAGTGTTAAAACAGATTCTGTCTGATCTATATTCCTCTGATTTGGCCTTTGTTACCCATCCAAAGCCATTACCTTGAACAGAGTTATACTCCCAACATTCTCTAATGACACTATTGGGGTTTTCATCACCACAACACGTCAGCGACACCAGTATGTGAGCATGAGTTTATCTCTTCTCAGGTCTGAGGACACGTCTCATAACTCTACCTGGACTGCCTTAGTTGGTGTTGATTTCATCGCACCAGAACAAATCCTCAAAGCTTTATTAATAACTCCATCTGTTTTCATTGAATGTGCTTTAAGAACACCAAGCATCCGTCATCTATTGTTGACGTCATTAGAGCCATAAATATACATCAGTGATTGTTTATCTGCTCCAGTCTTTCCCAACGAATGCTCTCGTTCAGTTTACAACTTTCTTATATATTGATTCCACCTTTTCCATATGTACATTCCATGAACTATAAAATACCCAATAAAACAGTCGACTGTTTCCAATCACGTGACCAAAAAAATTCATGTTGTGTTTGTCTGTCCCTTTATTCCTGGTAAATAACACATGACATGATTTACTTGGAGAAATCTTAAAGCCCTTATTGTATGACCATTGTTCTACTTTTCCTTTTGCTTCCTTGATTTGACTCATCACACATATGAGATCTCGTCCTCTTACCCAAACGGCCCCATCATCTGCGACCCGACTCTTCTATCCAATTCATAAAATATCCTGGATGATAACATGAAATAACACTGAACTTATTCCATGAATCTTTTCAGTTCCTCGGACACTTCTGATGCCACTTTAACTCTAAATCTTCTTTCTGATCTAAATCTAAAACCCAATTATAACGCCAACCTCTTATTCCACTCTTATTTACTTTCATTCATAACCCTTCCTTCCACTCGTAAGCTTTTTCAATATCAAAGACTATTAGTATTCATGAACAGTTTCATTTGAAATGTTTTCTTGATCTCATTACTTACTTTCACAACAGCATCCATTGTAGAACGTCCTTTTCTGAAAGCACTTTAGTATGGAGCAAATAAACCTCTGTGTTCAAGGAAATAATGAGATGTTCTCCATCCGCTTGCACAGGAGTGATGTTGGGGCGATGGGTCTGTGGTTTCCAGCTGTTAGGATCCTCTCCAGATGTTTTAAAGGCAGTATTAATGCACTCGTCCAACTTTTTGCCATTGACCTCCTTCCCAAATCTTATTAAACCGATACAATATTATCTCTGATATTTGTTCTGGTCATTTCTGAAACGTGACATCTTCTCCTGTAGCAGTATTTCTGATATCATTTAATACCATCACTAATTCATTCATATTCAGTTCTTCATCCATGACACTTTCCACGCGATCTTTTTAAAAACACATCTCTGTTTTCATTTACAATCTTTTCTTTCTTTTGTCTGTGAATATCATTTAAATGGTCACCACTATGCACGCTGGCAAACTTCTTTTCTAATATATTTGTCTTTTCCTGATCGGTCATGACTATTATTCCTTCATCCTGTAATACTGGTGTTTACACTTTATTCCCACTCATTTTCTTCATCATTGACCATATCTCTCCTATTTCAACTTCTTCTTCAACATTTATAGAGCATATTATTGGAAGGTGGTCGCTCTCAATACTTGTACGGTCTTAAACATAATTCCCTCACAAGAATGTGCCAGATTATTAGAAACTAAAGTAAGATCAATACAAGACCATGGGTCAGAACGCATGTCTATTCTTCTAGCAATTCCATTATTTAGACAAACTAGCTGCCTAACATCCATCATTTCTTGAATGTGATTTGAGTAAATGTGCAACAAAACATTAGTGTTTTTATAATAAAGATAATTGTTGAGTAGAGCAAACGCAGCAGTGCAAACCCTCTTCAGAATGTGTTCAGCTCTTCAGTCACAATAGAGACGCTGTGGACTTATATGAGGTTTTACAGTTTACAGGTTTAGTCACAAGTCTTTAATACTTTATTGGTTTAATATCAGACCTGAGAGGTGAACGAGGGCGATGATTTATTATTTAAAAAAGTATTTATTTCAGCTGCTGTGAGGATGTTAGTGATCTGATGTTTACAGTGTTTCACCAGCAGAGGGCGACACAGACCGTGTGATGATACAAGAGATTAATCACACAAATAGATTCATTGAAGTTTTGCTCTATAGGATTTAAATCTGTATCTGATCAGAATATACAATATAAACGTCACATTTCTGTTGTAATAGTCGATAAGTGTGTAAGTTCAGTGTTATTATTCAGACCGCTGGACTCTATTGAAAACACCGGAAAGCGCATTTTGTTCAAGTCCACGAGTTGAAGTCGAAAGTGAAAACACATTTGAGGACGCGCTTGTTCCCTGAACTGTTAAGAGACGAAGTAAGTTGAATAATTCATCATTTATTATCTAGACTTGGGCGAAGTTTTTATTTCATAAACAAACAGCATAGTGTTGAAAAGAAGAGTTGTGTTTTAAATCTGCGTTCACAGTTGTTTCATAGTTTTGTTATCGGCCTCGTGTCGAGATAACGGTCTCATTAGGTTGAATGTGTTGTTTTGGGATTTTTTACATGTTCAATAATGTATTTAATAATAAATGCATTTAATAATGCATAATGTTTAATAATGTATGTGTTGATACTTTCTGAATACTTTTTGCGACATTCTAACGATATCTTTCGTTAAATGTTTTAATTCTGTCAACTTCCGGCCTGAAGTTCCGCTTTCATTTCTATTCAAGTGTTTTTATTTATACTTCAGTTTTTATTACATGCGTTTTTCCTCTTATTTATTTATTTGTCTATTTTATTGTTGTTTCATATATCAGCTTGTTTTTTTCCGTTGTTTTGAAGGGATAGTTCACCAACAAAACAATTGACTCTCATGTCATTCTAGACGTGCACGACTGACTTTGCAGAACACAAAAGAAGATATTTTAAAGAATTAATGAACAATAAGTATCCAAATCACCACAAGAGTTTGTGCCACAAGAATCAGCTACACACACACACACACACACACAATATATATAATATAAAGACATTTCTCTTTATTTCTACACTATTGATTATTACACAGAACATCTACAGATGGAGATTTCTCTCAGTCCAGCTGCTCTCACTGAAGTCTAGTTGGTTTAGCGACACTTTAAAAGAGTTCATGACATGTTTTCTTGTGATACACAGACGATGACAGTAAAGTTATAAAGAATATTGTTTGAATGGATTATAATAGACTTTTTCTGCCGGCGAGACGATCAACGGTCTTGTAAACTTCATTTAAAGGGACGCAAAGCAAACAAACATGTTGATCTTGTGCAGAATGAACTCAAGTTATCCTCATGAAATATTTAAAATATGAAATATGCTCAATACTAAACTTCTCACTTATACTCATATTTATTTATCATATTTATACTGATTTAATATATCATACAGCTATCCTTACCCTTACACAGTTTGTAAATAGCACCTCAGAACTTGTACAGTATATATATATCACATGCACACAATATAGCATCCGCTGCTCTTTTGACATATTTATTTTTGACTATTTTGTTACCTGTGTCTTGTCACTTTCAACTGTACGTGCACTGGCAGCTTCTGTCACTATGAGACAAATTCCTCGTGCGTAGAAAACATTTGGCAATAAAGCTCCTTCTGATGTTCTCTGCGTTATTATGGGAAACTTTATTTGAGCTGTTCATATGATAGTAAATGTATTATACTACTACAGTATTTCTATGATGGGAATGGTGGACAGAATTGTCCCATACGGTCATCTTGCAATATACTTGCGCTGCTACCACTATAAAGACAACGCTTACTATAGTTAATGTCATGGGTAGTGCTTCTTACAGAGATCATATAGTTTTGTCATGGCAAAGAGATCGACAGTAAACAGAACAGTTTAGCCACAGCAGACATCATTCAGGAATGGGATAAACCGAGACGACGGTTAAATAACATTTTATTGAGAATTATGAATGACATAGGAATGGACAGCGCTGATCAGGGCCGTGCAGAGACCTTTAAAGGGGCAGGTGCTCAAAGTAAAAAAGGGGCACATGGAACAAGGCTATAAATAGGGCTGTGCTCAAAACATCAATACAACACTGTATATCCTGATGAATCCTTGCTGATACGTCTATTAATATTGATGCTTATGTATTAATACAACAGCAAATGTCAGGATGCAGTTTTGGAAAAGAAACAGAAAAGACCATTCTAATGTTTAAAAGTATACAAATATTTTATTTGCACCTGTTAATAAGTCTTGGATTAGAAACTGAAGTGAATTAAATTGTCCAAACCTCAGTTCACCCAAAATGAAAGTTCTGTCATCACTTACTCACCCTCAGATTATTCCAAACCTGTATCAATGTTTTGTTCTGTTGAACACATATTTGGAAGAATGTCAGTAACCAAACACATCTCATCCCCCATTTACTGCCATAGTAGGGAAAATAAATAGTATTGGAGTCAATGGGGGATGAGATCTGTTTGGTTGCTGACATTCGTCCTTTGTGATTAGCAGAACAATGAAATGTATACAGGTTTGAAACAATCTGAGGAAGTAAATGATGATGTCATTTTTATTTTTGGGTGAACTGTCCCTTTAAGGTTTCCTCTCTGATGTACAGAACAACAGCTGTTTTGTCATATTAAAAATGTAATTCTGTTCTAACCCTCTTCTGAATTTATTCATTTTTTGAAATGATAATGATGATAAGAAAAACAACACTGACGAGTATAATTCGGAGGAAGAGCAAATCAGAATAAGCCTGTTTAACCGCTATTTTGATAACTGTTTTGAAGGCACTCTACCGTAAATACTGTAATAATAACACTTCCAAAGTATCCAGGTGAGGTGGTCAGGTGAAAGGTCATCACGGGGGTCATTTAATGTAGCGTTAAATTCTTATTAATTAATTTTACTAATAGTTAGATTGGGCAGGCCTTCACAAATGGGCCTTTAATTACCAAAATTTTTTTTTTTGCCTTGACAAAAGGGCACTTTCGCCATTAAGGGCCAAAAAGGCAGGTGCTCAAGCACCCCAACCCCCCCCCCCCCCTCTGCACGTGCCTGGTAAAGAGTTCCCCACTTTAATTCTGCCATCTTCACACTGGTACACTGACTGCAATGCAGACGCTGCGCACCTTAAAGGAGACACGCGCTGAGTGCCCATGCAGTATTGGGGAAACAGATTATATTTCATCGAATGCCAAAATCGGAATTGATCACTTTGGTACATAAAGACAATAAAACGGCTGGCTGGCAGCAGACCAAATCAGTCACCGGGACTGTCCAGCGCAGTCCGTGCACGCGGTCATCAAGTCATAAACCTATCAGTCGTTTCTTACTAACATATGGACAATGTATATAAACACAAGCAATCCTTACTGAGTAGTATAAAGAAGAGGCCATTCTCATTTCTTGGTATATCACACATTTTAGACTGCCGCCAGCCCGCCATGTTAGCTCCCTGAATCTTAGTGCAGAGCAAAACGTGATTGGCTGAAGTTAGAATGTGCCCTATTGGACAACGAAAGCGGAAGTTACCCGATTGGCTTGCGTAGATAGTGGGGGGAGTCCACCTATTTGTGGATTGTGCGCACGTCTTGATGTTAGAGAAATGATTTAAAGTCCACAAATGTGCAGAAAGCGATCTACAAATAAATGCCATTCAAATAAATATGTAAATATATTTTATTTGCGAATCTCATTGTATTTATTTGTGAATTCCGTTTCTTTTTGTGGAACGTCTAACATATATTTATGGTTCACTTTTTATTTGCGGAATGTAGTTTATTTATTCAGAATAATGCAACAATTGTGATCCCATACTTGTAGGTCTGAGTCAGACTTGTCTCATTTTGTGTGAGACTTTGAGCTTTGTAACTTAAAGATCTGTATACATGCACCAGCAGCTATATGACACACTGAAGAGAAAGAAAAACATGAAACGCTATCAGATGACCCCTTTAAAATGTGTTACAGCGAGACATTCACAATGAAGAGGAGATCAGACTCGCCAGAGTTCAGCTGTGTGTCCATGAAGAGTGACGCGTCTATGGATCCTCCAGATAATTTTAAGAGTGGAGATACAAGACCTGATGTCAGGTATAAAATAGCTTTAAACATATGATTATACACTACCAGTCAAAAGTTTTTCACTTTCATTTGTTTTGACATTTTATAAAACAGTAAACTCATCATAACTGTGGAATGACACAAAGGAAACTGTGAGAATGAAATGATTAAAACTTGTTATCTTAGCATCTTCAGCGTAGTCAAGTTTCGCCCAGAATTTGTAGAAATATTATCTTGTCATTTTGTCAAGCAGCACTTGGGGTCTCACCCTGAGATGCTTTATAAACAGTATTGAAGGAGTTCTCGTCTATTCTGTGTCTTGTTGGGTTTTTGTTCATTTGTCAGTCAAAGTCATCAGCTTTAAAGAGATCTTTACGAATAACAGTTTTAGTTTGGAATGAAAAAAGTTGTATTTGCACAATTATATTATTGTCTACGAAACTAGAGTCAGACATTTAAGCCAAGCATACATCTTCAGATCAAAACCTTTTAAACATTTCACTCAGGTGTTCAAACCTGTTGACTGTCAGTGTAGTTTGACCTTTTATTGGTGAAATGACAATTGTTGTTGTGATTCTTTGTTGGAAATTGTACTGTATCTCCAGGATCATACATGATCACACAGCTGTGAAAATACTCACTTCAATTGACATTTATATTAACAGAAGAGATCATGTATGCTTTTATTTGATGAATGCAGTAACTCACCAGATTAACTGTAATGTTGTGTGTTATAGACCAGTTGATCAGATGAGATCAGATCCAGAGATCAGTTGTGTGTCTATGAAGAGTGACCGGTCTATGAATCCGCCATTAAAGTTTTGCCATGAAGAAACACGACCTCATCTCAGGTATAAAATATCTATGAAAGTATATTTATATTTTGCAGGGCTGTCAAACGATTCATTGAGATTAATTAAATCCAGAATAAAAGTTTGTGTTTACATAATATATATCTGTGTTCTGTTCATATTAATTTTGTTTTTATAAAAAACATACACATGCATATACTGTATTTAGGAAAAATATTATTAATAAACATTTATAAATAATTGCAATTATTGGTAAATATAATAAATACATTTACGTAAATGTTTCCTGAACATGTAAACATATGTGTGTGTGTTTATGAATACAAAATGAATATGCAAAATAAACTGTTTTTGCTTTTGATCTTTTATTAAGAAATCGACAAAAATCCAACATTTCAATGAAGTAAAACTATTTGGGGGGGGGTGTATCACATTGTGTAAAATGTTTTTCTCTTATACACCCTTTTTAATCATTCTTATGAGTAAAATATCTCTATAATTTTCTGAGCACACCGAGGTGACTAAAAACATGATGTTGTCCAGTCAAGACTTCTTGTTTCACAGGAGAATTAATATTAGGAACACAAAGTCAAACCTCTTCAATCATTCATCACAATGGATAAAACCAAAGAATATAGTTCTGATGTGCAGCAAAAGATTGATGAGCGACACAAAATAGAAAATGGATTTAAAGAGAAATAGTTAAAACATTTCCAGCATCAGGGCAATAATGAAGAAGTTTTAATGGACTGGAGATGTTGCAAATCTGCCTGAAAGAGAAAGTGTGTCTATATTGTCTTAATGCACAGCCAAGAGGATCATTTGAGTGGCCAAAGACTCTTCACAGATCACAGATGGATAATGGCAGAAATCAGTTGAACTTTAGTGTCAGAAATAAAGGAAAACTGCACCTCCATCAGCACAAGTTGTGTGGGACACTGTTCAAGAAACAAATCTTCTGCTCTCATGCAAAAACAGACTCCATCATACTAAATTTAATCAGTTAAATGTTACTCACATATATTAGGTAGCAAAGTAAACTACATGCAAACTTCCTGAATCTACTCAATAAAATTGAGGCAAGGATTTCCACTCTATTAGATTTAGTCGATTTTATTCTATGTTTTTAAGTAAAGAGTACCTACAATTATCAGATATGAGTCATGACACACTAAAATATATCAGATCAATTCTACCTAATATTGCTAAATATTAATTACTTATAAAAATGGAGTAATATTAGTTGACATAACCGACAACAGTTCATCAAGCAATAGATTGAATTGACATACAAATGGTCAGAAACAGGAGATCACACCAATTGCTTTCATTGACCAAATAACAAACGTCTACAAAAGCCCTTTTTGACAATGAACAGAAGATTCATTTGATGTCACCATTATTGTGATCAGTGTTCACTTTAGTTGAGCTCTGGACTCTTACATTAACAACTAACATTGCATCTGAGTGTGTGCAGTCCTCTGGGATCGAACCCATGACTTGGTGTTACTAGTGCCATGCTCTAAGCTCTGAACCACAGGAAAGTACATCTTACACTTCATCTCCGACTAGATGTTTTACTGAAAACTTATTTGCCATAGCAAGTGAAAGTGCTAATAGAGTAGATGTTGAGATGTGAATTTCTGAACTTGACTGAGTTGAGTGGATTTTAAATTTGATTCATGTCAATAGCTTTAGTCCTGCCACGTCAATAATAAGAGATTTTGAGAAGTTTAAAGCTGATGATTCACTCAGATGCCCAGACACATGAAGAGGCAGTGTATGAAACTCAACAATGTTGACCATCAACAAAAGAGAGCTTCATGCTGCAATGCATGCTGGGTAATCATAGTACAAAACTCATTCATGACTCCCAGCATGCATTGCAGTTTAGCTGAATTATTTTGATGATTGTCACCCTTGTTGAGGTGTGTATGACGACTGTTGATATCTAATCTGTACGTACACATTTCTACATGGCACATGTCGTGGTAACTTTGTTTTGTCATTTCATTGTAGAATCTTTCTCAAACCCGTAAACACTCTTCAAATAATACTTAAATCCATTAACTTGTATTATATTATACTTTTGCAGCAAGTTCTTTTGTTATCACCACAGAAGCATGGCGCATGAAACACAGCTATGAATGACAAAAGAGAAGTATTATTGTGAAGTGCAAGAGTCAAGAGCTCAACTAAAGTGAACACTGATCACAATAATGCTCACATCAAAGAAATCTTGTGTTCATTGTCAAAAAGGGCTTTTGTAGACGTGTAGTATATCTAAGTAAAATTTTACTGATTTGCATGCACTGAAAAAAATAACTTGTAGGATTTACTTCATTTTTTTATTGCAAGTTTTTGCATTCACTTTTGTAAAGTAGATTTTACTCCTGAAACTAAGTACATTTAGTTTGAAATTGTGAATAAATCTAACTGAATTTTTTTATTTGTATGTAATTAGAAAGTTATGTAAATCTAACTTGATTATTCTATATAAAATTTACTTAAGAGTGATTTTTATGTTCATCTGATTATAATTTTTTAAGTAAATCTAACTATTTTTTATTAAAAGTGCATTTTTTGCTCACATTGTATTTTTATTCAAGTAAAACAATTTTCTCGTTTCATTACATTAAAATCATATTAAAATACTTCCATTGTTGCTGGTAACAAAAACAATAATTGGACTCAAACTCTATCAAAAAGTATTTAATAAATGCTTAATAAAATATTATTGCAGTATTTAGTTAAAATTTCACAATAAAATCCAAAAACATAAAACAATTACAAACAACAACATCAAGAATGGTGGCTATAGCAAACCCCGGATAAAGGAACAGTAAAATGTCAACCCTTTATTCCCACAATACCAAAGACAAAGTTGTAAAGCATCCAGTCAGGTTAACATGGTTTGCTGCAGTGCTTGAGTCCATAATGCTTCAAAAGTTGCAAACGTTTTGATGCAGTAAAAGGACATGTTGTGCAAGGCCACCTCATGCAAAAAGAAATGTAAGGTTACAAATCCATTCCTGAATTCTACCTAATACAGTCTTCCAATCTGATGTGCACAACTGACAGCTCTCGGTCACTTTTAGTCCTTTTCAACTCCCCCTCAATTTCCTGCAATTAGAGAAAAACTATTTAGTAAACCATATTGTGCTTGCATACACACACAATTAAACAGTAGCTGAAAAATAAAGAGAATAAAGGTGAACTACTATTGACCTCTTTATAATATACTTTTTAACCCCAATCAAATATTTCCCTTAAGGCCAAGAAA
>VCII01000451.1:0-38879 GCA_006030095.1 Triplophysa siluroides
CATTTAGTTTCTTTTGACTTCGTTTCTAAAAAGCTTTGGCATTAACCAGATAGATGTTTTGTCTGGATCAACCTTGTATGCTTACTCGATTTCTCTTCTTCATTTTCATCATTTTCTTTCTAATTGTATTTCGTTGTCTGTCTCTAGCCTATGTGATGGCCTTTTCTGGTAAGATATTCTTCTTACTCTGTTCACTTGCATTATTCCATAACGTTTCTACAGTAGGCTTATATGTATGTAGGCCGTTTCAATTTCGCTGCGCACCTACTTAAGCTTTTTATTATTTGAAGTCATTAGTCACAGTACAACTTCCTACAAAAGATCGTCATAATCACAACTAATAATTAATCACAGGTGAGAAAATCACGGTCAACATAAGTATTAGCCAGCAAATCATTTCTTAAATGTGTATTAAGAAAACAAAAGATCAATAATTGAACACAAACATGATCAAACTCAAATTGAAAACATATTTCCATATAGAATAAAAGAAATGGTCATATTATCTAATGTACACATAATATGCATTTTTGTTCAAATAGCTTAATGATCCTTATAAAAATGTATGTGCACCTAATCGTGTATCTTGCTTTCTTAATAGCAATTGTTGGCTGGTCTATTTAGGCCCATTATGTTGTGATGTTATTGATCTCATCTGTATTAATACTTGGAAATAATAAAAATGTGTTAAAGAATGCATTTGACATATTTATTGCACTTTTTACCAATGACTTGTCTAATAAATACATAAATGACTTACAGAGACATATGTGGCAATGTTTTAATGACATTCTCAATTTTCTTTTCTCAGTCCATCATCAGTGGCCAAAAGAAATCAAAGCGGCTTGACATATTTTGCAATTCTTCTGCCAAGACCATGCTTGTGCCTGTATACGCTGACAATCAGGACCAAACTGATGTCCTACTTTCACCTCACTTCATTTCTGGACAGGACATCCACACAGACTCACAGTGACACAATCAAGTTTATTATGGATGTCAATTTCCAGAGGTGAGTCCTGTGTTAGTTGTGCTCCTCAGATTTATTTTGTAATTGCGTTAAAAAAAATGTTTTGGTTGATGTAAAAAAACTAGAGAAATTAATAGACTCATTTAAAATGTTTTATTTCATTTGTGTTTTAAAATGTAGTTTAATTGAACAATAAAACGTTAAATAAAAAAAATGTAATTGAAATGTATAAATAAATATATACATTTAAAACTGTTAATTTAATTCATGCTTTAAAACGTAATAAATATAAAACAATAAAAAGTTTTACTGTGCACATTTTAAATCGCTTTTTAAAAAAGCATTTGCCAAATGCTTTTCTTTATCCATTTGTCAATAGAGTCAAAAAATGCTATTGGACAGTACACACGTGTGGGCAACCAATCAGCTTTCGGCTCAGTTTTACAACCCAAATCCCGGAAAAGTTGGGAGGTTTTTTAAATTTGAATAAAATGAAAACTAAAGGAATTTCAAATCACATGAGCCAATATTTTATTCACAATAGAACACAGATAACATAGCAAATGTTTAAACTGAGAAATTTTACACTTTAATCCACTAAATAGGCTCATTTCAAATGTAATCCCCGCTACAGGTCTCAAAAAGGGGGGCACGGGGGCAACAAATGGCTAAAAAAGCAAGAAGTTTTGAAAAGATTCTGCTGGGAGAACATCTAGTGAGGAATTAAGTTAATTGATATCAGTTGTGTAACATGATGAGCTATAAAAGGGATGTCTTAGAGAAGCAGTTTCTCAGAAGTAAAGATGGGCAGAGGCTCTCTAATCTGTGATCCAGAGATTGTGGAATACTTAAAAAACAATGTTTTTCAACGTCAAAGCAAATCTCATCGTCAGACTGAGACAAAGATGGAGATCCGCACAGAAACAAAGTTATAAACTGAGTTCAGCGTGAGCTGTACCCACAATGACCTCGACACTGAACCGAACATCTCCAAGAGTCCAGGATGTGTTAGTCAGTTGCTGTGGACGTCAAAACAAAATGGTGTGGCCGTGACTCAGGGGTGTACTGGAGACGAGGATGAATGTCGGGTTGATATTGTAATGCTGCCAGGAAAGCCTGCAATCCATTTTCACTAACACCTTGTTTAACATTACACCGCAGCACAAGACTATAACCCATTATAAACCGAAATTCTGTCCCTGAATGCGACGGAACAAATGCAGTGTTATTAATGGTTTCTATGGTCATTTGTTGCACTGCTCATGTGCGGTGTTACATTTACTCCTCGTGCATCAGACGTGGTGCAGGTTTGGTTAACAAAACAGTTTGTCTCTACATGGGAATTATTATGACTGCGTTATAATTCCAAAATCAAGTTGCATCTCATCTCATTTACAGCTCAGATTCATGGCATGATTAACACATTTTCACTGGTGTGACAGAACGCGATCATGCTTCTACACTTTTATTGTGCTGCACATCTTCTTTTATAGGGTACACCGGTGGTAGCATTCCCCGATAACAACGGTTCCTAATCCTGGTCCTCATGACCCCCCGGCTCTACACATTTTGTATATTTCTCTTATCCACCTTAAGACGTTTGCGTAGCAATTTCGTAAGTGCCCTGCGAAGTGGTTCTAACTGGATATTCTGCCGTGATTCCGATGTTCCATTGGAAGGCACCAACCCTGATAAAACACACCTGAAAAAGCTTTTCAAAGGATTCAGGAATAATAACGTTCGACTGCTGCGGAGTGCTTGGCGTATCACGTTAAAGTACCGCGAGAGCGATTCAAAAGCATACAAAGCAGTCGGCACTTGAAACGCTCTTGAGGAACTTTAAGGTGACTCTTTGTTTTATAAGATTAAGGCTGAGCTGGTTAGGAAGGTGGATCTCTAGGGCCATGAGTTGAGAACCACTGTTCTTTAGGGTCTCGTTCTGTGTGCAACCACGTTTTAATTTGAGCGTTTGTCTGTATGCTTGTTTTGTTCACATATATTTAACTTCTGCCATGTCGTGTGCTTATAGCGCGTGGCGCAATAAAGTCACTGTTTTAATGGCTGTAGGTCTTAATAATATTCCCCTTAGGAGTTACAACTTGGAAGACTGCTTACTTTCAAACACGGCAACATAACACACTGGATGAAATGTCATTTTCATGATCTAATGCTACTTACTGTTTAAAGCGTATCATATAGTTGTCTCAACTTCCAGACTTGGATTTTCTGCATACGTTACAAAGCGCTGTCGAGTTCCCCACTGAATGAAGATTACACCCCCCACTTGCTTGAGTAGCGGAACAGCAGTGTTTGGCGTCCATTTTTCACGGACTCTCTGGACACATAAAGGTAACTCACAAAATGATGTTCTGAATGAAGCGGTCACATCCTCCCCATCACAAATTAAAATAAATCAAATTTTTGCAATTTACGTGGGTGATCCCAGCGGTCAAAAAATAGGGATATCCGTATTTATATGAAAAAAATCACATCCCTGGAATCTGTCATTCTGAAAAAAATGAGATTATATTTTTGGGCAAATCACCCAGCCCCACATCGTGATAGACGAATGTTCAACCGCAGTGCACTCACGGCTAGCCGTTAGCCAATCACTGCAAAGACATTTATTATGTCTATATATCTGTGTCACTAATAGCCCCTACAGATCGTTTCATTGGATGTGCGCGCCTGGACTGTGGTGAACTTCTGGTGTGTGTTTGGCTAGTGTCTAATAATATAACTAGTGCAGTCATCAATAAAAAAATTATCGCCATTAATCGCACATAACATTAATGTTTTTTAATATACTTTTACATTGTAATAATTTCACATTTAATCTCCAAACGAATGTAGAGACAACAGATTTCTTTAACTGCATCATTTTATAAATGAAAGCCAACATTCTGATATTAAAGGACAACTCCGGTGAAAAATGACCTAGGGGTAATTAACACATCATTACCGAGTAGATCGTTCTCTGGGATGCGTTTTCATGAAAATTTGAATGTAAAGAGTTTTATCTCTAAAAAACAGATACGCTTATAGCGCTAGTATATGGGCCACAGAGTAAGTCAAATTAAATCGCTAGTTAATAACACTAACAAGGCTCAAAATAGCCTCACACTAACACAGCATAATGAGGGTCCCTACATGCAAACCGAAGCATTGAGAACTTTGTAAGTGTACAAACAGTTTAATAAGAAGATACTTTATAAAGACAGTACAATACATCCGCCATCTTCATAAACAGTCTCGACAAGTCGATCCACGAATGTCTGTATACGCGTAATGTACTGTCTTTATAAAGTATCTTCTTATTAAAACCTCATATCAAGCACCGTGCACGGGCCGTCATGGCGTTTGTGGGCGAGTCTACGTTTTTTATTGCTTTTGTTTTACATTAATTTACGATCAACTGTCATAAACTATGCATCATTTTGAACCTAAAACACAAGATTCGTGTTCTGAACTTGTTTTTGCAATCAAAACATCAGAGAGGAAAGGGTTAAAATAAATGCTGAAGGACCGGCCTTTCTAACAAAATCAAAATAAACGGCACTACTTATCTTTCAACTCCTACGGTTCGGATCAGTTCAAACCAATCCAAAGAAACCAGCAAACACTTCATTGTAAGGGTCCTCTATGAATGTGCAGACCACTGTTTAATCCAAAACAATAAAAACAAACTGAAAAAACCCCAAAGTTTTCACTTTCTTTGCATGCGCGTTTCGAGTCAACGTAACCGATCCCGTCCAGTTTCGTTGAAATATTGATTCTAATCCGTATTCCAGCGTTCAATCGCCATGTTTTTCTTGTAGTCTAATATATTCTGAACAAAACAAGCCCACTCACATCTCTTTCCTTCAATCACAGACCTTGTGATCATTCAAAACAGCCAGAGAGTGCCTTACCGGCTCACAGAGGTGTCAATCATGACACCTTGGTTTTTGACTGGATAAAGCCACCCCAATGCCTGGCCAGAACTATTGATGGATGGTTGTTATAGCCAACCATCGCACAATGAAAATGGGGGATAGTTTAAGCATTTTGCGTAGTGCGATTTTGTAGAATTTCACGTTTTCGAGCGCAAACATTCAGCGCGCAGTCTCCATTTTACGCACGGAAGAACAGAGCACATTACATCATTTTGCTGTACGGAGCTTGTTTTATAGGACGGATTATCTCCAAAGTTTACAGCTGAACCTCTCCACCATGGATCGTCGACTACGGAAGACTTATTTTGATGTTGGAAGTGTTTTGGAGCGGGTACTGAGGAGCAGCGATGATAAGCAGCAGAAAGAAGCGGAGACATGCGCGTCGATTCCCCGGAAGACGACATGTTTGTTGATGGACTTGATCCCGTGTAAGATCGGTAAGTTACAATATACTTTCTTGAATGCTTATATATGTTGCGACTGCTATGTTTTGAGCCTAAACTAACTCAGATAGACATAAATATATGCTCTTTACGTTGCACAATGCTTAATTTCTGGAAAAAAACGATATGTAAATTAAACAATTTAACTACGTGACATTAACATATAAAAGCAGTACTAAAATGTTCAGAAAAACATGCCTGTTATTGCACAAGGCTCTGTTTTTTGGAAATAAAATGTTATGTATTTTATAATAATTGTATAACTTTTAATGTATGTAATAACATAAATCCGTTTAAACGACAACAGCATTTGAGATAAAGGTATCAAACCAACTGTAATGTATTCAGAGCATTATTCCCTATGATGCACAAAGCTTGTTTTTCTGATTATGAAACAGATTTTTTTATATATGGTAAACTGTTTCCTTTTTATATATGTTTAACATACTTCACCTATTTAAATCCATTAAACTCTGGCACAGTTTCAGGTAAAGGTATCAAACCAACTGTAATGTATTCAGAGCATTATTCCCTATAATGCACAAAGCTTGTTTTTTGATTATTAAACAGATTTTTTTATATATGGTATACTGGTTCCTTTTATATATGTTTAACATACTTCACCTATTTAAATCCATTAAACTCTGACAGAGTTTCAGGTAACAAGGCAGTTTCTGATTTCTGAATTTCTGATTTTTTATATATGGTAAACTGAACCATTCTTTTTTTTACAGTCCTAAAATTTAAATTCAATAAACTTGTACACCACTTCAGCTAAAGTAAATAAAGCAACTGTAAATTACTCAAATTTAGATCATTTAGATCCATTTCTTTAATGATTTTAGTAAGGAACGGTATTTTTAGGAAACATTTTTGGGGAAAAAAAAGAACCATACAAAATACACAAAAATACAACTCAAACTGCAACTGTAAAAATAAAAACATTTGGATATATAGTGCATTTTCTATTCCTTTTCTAGGGTTCATGTTCTATTTCTGCACACAAGACACAGTGCCATGGAGATACTTCAGTTTGATAGGTCATAGGTGATGCCAGGCAGATATTGTGAAACCAGTGTTCAAAAGTCTGACAAAAAAAAAGAAAAATTATGACATAAAAAAGATAACAAAACACACTTATATAGCAGAAATCTAAGAATTGCAAATGTGTTACTTTATTCAACAGATTTAAAATGCTAATAATAAGACGCTTGACCCAGTTAATGACTGCGTCTGAAGTCTTATTGCGTTGTGGAAGCTTGTGGAAGGGTTGTTTTCTCCACACAACCCACAGAAGTCATTTTTGGAATCTAGAATAAAATAAAAAATCGTAACGAAGTAATACAATATTTAACTTTTATTATGTTCAAAGTATAATGTAGAAATTGTTGCTTCACATCACCTGAGGCTGAAAGCAACAATGCAGCCATTTCCTCTCTGAGCTTTGAAACGGCAGTTTTGGATGGGTTTATGTGAAAGGCATCAGGAATTTCTGGAAATGGTGCAATTGTTTGTTTTCCCATCTGTAGGAATCGAGGAATAAACATTTAAATGCAGTGTGTGTGTGTGAAAAGTATCGATTCTTTCTTTCCTTAAAGATTTTTTTTTTCTTTATAATACCTCCATCACAAACACCCCACAACTGGTGCCATCCTTTTGTAATGTGTGGGTAATTGAGCAAGGCTGCCATTTAATCCTTGTCCATTCCTCTTTTCCAAGCCTGTTTCGTCTCATTTTGAAGTATTCTCTGAAAAACAGATTCATGAATACTGGTCATAGCCATAATCACTCAATTCCATTTAAAGTGCATGTAACGTGATGTGTTACTGGAATTTCCGGGCAGCTTGTCTGGAATGTTCAAGGTCATCTGTCATAGGGTCCACGACAAACAATCATAGTGCAATATAGATTCAAATATTTGTATTAAATCATGATAAAATGAAATGTTAATAAAAATAAAAGTAAAAATAAAAATTAAAATAAAAGAAGCAAAAAATAAAGGAACTTTCAACAGACATGTATATATACACTCATGACTACAAATCCCACAATCCTTAGCACGGCCTTATTTAGCTTAAATTTTGTCACCTGTGTCTCATTGCTTCCTCTAGATATGCCTGCTTGGTTTGTTAATTTATTGCCAAGTTTTGTTTGTGTTAAATTCTGAGCAGCCTCTTCATGGTTACTCTGTTGGACTGTTGCGCTTTGCTTGTTAGTATTTATTTCATCTTGTAAAGCTTTGCTGCCTGCCCTGATCCTTACCTGTTGATTTTGGATATTAAAGATGCATTTAAATCCTTGACCCTTAAGAGCAGGTTTGTAACATTATTGTTGAGTTGAGGCCATAAGTGTTGGAGTTTATTAGATTTGAAAGGGCTATAGCTATGTGAAGAGATAAGATGCAAAAACGTTCTTTAACATTTTAAGTGTGTACACTCAATTAAATGTGTACAGGGCTGTCACTTGACCGTAACTTGGCTTACAAAAGTGCAAAAGGTACAAATATGTCCTTTTAAGGCACCTATTACTTGAAAATGAACAGTGTTTTGGTTGTTACTATACAGTATATTACTCCTCTTGTAGTGAACAATTCATCCGTGCAAGTTAGTAAACAGAAAAAAATGATTATGGTAATCTTTATTCAAAATTTGAAAATATAATTCTGGTCTGTAATGGCATTTCCTCTATTATGAAGTTGGTTTGATGCCCAATGTTTGAATATAATTAAGCACTCTCTTCCTATCGTGATATACACTAAAAAAAATAAGATGTTGGATTAACTTAATTCAATTATTACACCCATTTCCACATAATTCAATTGATTTATCGGAATGTCAAATAATTATTTAAATACAAATTAAAACTAATCCCTGTCTGGGAAACCGCCCCGTAGAGAATAATGCTCTGAATACATTACAGTTGGTTTGATACCTTTACCTTAAACTGTGCCAGAATTTAAAGGATTTAAATAGGTGAAGTATGTTAAACATATATAAAAAGGAATCAGTATACCATATATAAAAAAAATCTGTTTAATAATCAGAAAAACAAGCTTTGTGCATCATAGGGAATAATGATCTGAATACATTATAGTTGGTTTGATACCTTTACCTGAAACTAATGAATGTCCAATGTCAAACTAACTTTACCGCGGTCTTGGGACAATGGTATAATCAGCTACATTACCACCGGTAGACCGAAGTCTGTCTAAATCATCTTGACTTAATCCCGTAGGGTTATCTGGCAAGTGCTCTACTGAATCATTAAGCACACCATCACCGGCCTGTAACATATTCGATTCTCTTTCAAAATCCAGATTTTGCATCTGAATAATTTCTTCAAGCATTTCACATATGTTAGGGGGTGAAGATTCATCTATTACATCCTCTGGGAGTGCCAAGTCTTGTAAAACCTTATCAACATCTCGATAGTCATCGCCAAAAACTTCGATTTGCTGATCTATAATTTCTTGTAACTGTTCGGCTATAGACAAATGCTCATTTCTACCTCGTACAGAACGCATCTGTTGACAGCTATGTATATCTTCGTCTGAACGCACTCTTTTACCAGCCATTTCTAAAACTAGTATTACAGGTTAGACAGATTCGCCTCTGATTACACCAAAACAATCAAACATTCATGAAGTGACTGAGAACAGAGTTAAAATTAACAAAATAACACTTAATCACAGCAAAAAGAAGACCAAGAACCCTGTTAAAATGAAAACAATAAAAACATAATAACAGCAGAAAGTAGTTCAAGAATACCTTTAAAATAAACCTTAATCACAGCAAAAAGAAAACAGTTTAAAATGCACACAATAGAACTTAAATCCAGCAAAAAAGTAACTCAATAAAGCCTTTAAAATAAACCTTAATTACAACAAAAAGAAAACCAAGAACCCTGTTAAAATGAACAAAAAAAACTTAATAACAGCAGAAAGTAGTTCAAGAACGCCTTTAAAATAAACCTTAATTACAACAAAAAGAAAACCAAGAACACAGTTTAAAATGCACACAATAGACCTTAATTCCAGCAAAAAGTAGCTCAAGAACGTAGTTCTCACTTCTTTGAGGTTCAGCGTTAAGCAATAATGCTCCACCTATATTAAATAAATTACGTGATATATACAAGTATCGACATTTAAAAAAATAAAATGAAATGATAATAGAGAAGTAGGCATACCTTGCAGGTCGCTTTGAGGTTCAGCAGTAATCAAATCAGCATTTACTATATTGAATTAAAAATAAAAACCAAATATAAATCAACCATTAAGAAAATAGTTGTAAATCGAGATGAAATAATACTCACAAAGCTGGTCGATTTGGACTAATGTTGTTTCAGCAATCCTGCATCGTACAGACTGAGATTATTTAAAACCTGTTAAACATTAAAGTTGACCAAATAAGTATATTTTACAACAAAGTTATCTTAATAAGCGTAAAAGTACTTACCAATTAAATTCAAATCCATTGTTTTAAAAACACGAGAAAGAGAAACGTCTTCGCAGAGCAAATGTTACAATGTATTCCGAAAACGCGTTCGCGGGCCTTTGAATGAAGGAGGCGTGGGGTTACCGCCTCTTGGCGTCACTGGCATATTTGCATGAAAAAAGAAGAAACTCCCTATTTTATTTTAGGATAAAAAATGTCAAAGAATAATACCAAACTTGAACTATAAGCTTAACTATAACAAATGCACACTAGTAAATAAAAGTCTAAAGACTTACAATGTAAAGACAAAATTGTTTTTCGTTAGAAAACCTGTGAACTAAATAGTAGGTAAACCATATAGTAGCTGACTTAAATTTCTGTGTAAACCATCATACGGTTAATTTACTATCCAACAGAAATAGAATAAAGTATAACTTTTAATAGTAAATATTGTAACTTCAGTATAAAAAATAGTTGGTCTTTTTGTTCTCGCCAAACCAACCTTTATTGTAATTGTAGATTAAGCAAGTCTGTAGAATAAAATATTTAAATAATGACTATTTGCACATTCCCTCGCCTTGATTAACTGTCTCCTGAAGACGGGACATTAACATTTTATTCGATTGATAACATACATGTAAGGGGGCTCCCAGAACGACAGGTGTAGACAGTAAGTCTGTAGAATACGAAGATTTTTTGCTTTGATCACTCAATAAAACAGCGGAGACTATCGATCGAACCTGATTAGTTCATGTTTTATACTATCTAATATCTAAATACTAATTGACGACCGTTGCACTAAACGCATGGCTGCCACAAGGGGGCAGTAGAATATTAACCATGATGAAAAGAAAAAACGCTTTTTGTTAAATGAATGGTTGATTTACCCCTGGAGACTGAACTTTTGCAAGAACACATTTATCGCTTAACAAACAAAACACATTCTGACCCCATTCTTACATGAACAGGAATAAAACATGTCGGGGCCTATCCTTTAATTAAAAAGTTATAGTTTATGGCAAATTGATAAAACAACTCAACGTCTCAAACACGTGTTTGGCAGATAATGTCAAAACCTTAAACATTTATTGTGTCAAGAGTCAGGGCACATTGCCAAACTGCGAGGGTTAGAAATATAGAAGATAACACCAGAAAAAAAAAAACCAGCCTTTGATCACCATGTCAGAGAAACACAGAATTATAAAACTTACTTTGGGACATGTTTGATAAGAAAGACAGACCCATAGTGTCCTTCTGTGTTATGAGCCAGGTTAGTGTGCCAGACTGTGAGGGTTAGAAACATAGAAGATAAGCCCCGGAACCAGAAAAAACAATCATTTGATTAAAAAGTCATAAAAACACACAATTGTAAATTTTCTTTGGGACATCTTGATAAGGAAAACATTCCTCGGTTTCATGCTGTTCTGAGACAGACACCCGCTGTTAGTCTAGCAGGAAGAAACCAACATTTTGTCAGATGGTGTGGGTGTCAGATAGACAGGGCATGACCAGGCATCAGAACAAAAACATTTTATAAAGCCTTTTTAAACTGCTCTAGAAGAACCATCACACGCATAACACATTTAAACTCTCTCTAATATACAAGTCACCCACATCAGACTGTTTTCACGCCATGTTGGCTTGTTAAAAGACCTAGTGTGAAAACATCGTCTTGGTTTGGGGATGGGAGGGTGCTCAGGTACCGAGGGAACAAAGAAACCCACAACATTAGCCGGTAGTTCATTTGCATTTGAACAACTGACTGCACCGACTCCCCCTACAAACACAGGCATGTTCTGTTTAAAAAAACTTAAAAAGCTGACTATTTTACATCATTTCATTTAAACTCTATTTATCTATTTTATTAAACATCAGGCTTCTATTTTCTTTAACTCTTTTATTGCTTTCATTCACAGGAGGTCAAAGACCAAGCATTCTCAACCAATTCCTTATCTCTTCCGCTGTGAAGGGGGGTGTGAGGCAGCGAGGTCTGGACATTGCAAACATTTTTCTGATCAACAACAAAGGGTCATAAATGTACCCACGGTGCACGATCTAAGGGGTCATAATCATAAAACAGCAGGGGGCCATAAATTAGGGGCAATAAATCATGTTTGACACTCGGTGGATCATATCTTCTCTTGTCCTCTTCTGTGTCTCACGCTCTGAAGAAAATTTTAAGTAAAGAAAAAACTGAATTAAAATGTAGAAAAAAGAAAAACATAAACATTTAAATTAGATTTAATATTTCATATTTTAATCATTAAATACTCAGTTGACCAAACAACAATTTATCAATCACTTAAAATGCCAAGAGATAAAATTACCTTTCTGTATTCTCTGGTCTTCATTCTGTATTCTCTGTTTCTCTCTCTGTTTCTCTCTCTGTAGTTCTGAAGAGAAAACAGAATTAAAATTATATAACTATGACTTAAGGAATAAATAACACACCCTTTGTTTTTCAGATTTGCTCTCATGTGATGGTGGTGTTTGTATATTGTCCTGTATTGATCTTGTATATTGTTTGTTCAGTTTAGTTTCCAGCACAGATCATAAAACTTGAGAAGTGAAATATCTCATATGTGTGTTTAACTGAAGACAAGATGAATCTTTGATGAATCCTTTATTAACCCCTTGATTCCCCTTGTCGCTGCCTGCAATTGGGTTCTTCTGTGTGAATCATAACACCATCATTTCTATGTTCAGCCCATCCTTTATATGCCACCACTGAATGTGATGTTGAGCCAATCCTTTCTGATACCACTGAAGATCAACAAGCACAGAAAACAACTGAAATCAACTGGGAAAGCAAAGACATCATTGGACAGTGGTGTGAAATCAAATATGATGATGCAATGTATCCTGGGACCATCATTGAGGTCAATGAGACACATGCAAAAGTGACATGCATGCACAACATTGGAAAAAATCGCTTCTTCTGGCCAAACCGTGAGGATACTTTATGGTTTCTCTTCGATGATGTCCTCAGAATCATCTCTCAACCAACCCCAGTGACGGGACGCCACAAAGAAGTAAACAAAGACATATGGGCAGAAAATGCCAATAATTGATGAGCGTGCCCAGGGTGTGAGAGAGCAGCTGTTGAAAATTATTTTCCAAACACATGCAGTAAATTTTCAAGTTCATGAAAGATCTGAAATTTGTATTTGTGAAGATTAAATAGTTGTTTTTACATTTTATGAGTAGTCAACTCTGTTATTGATTTCAACTCTGTTACCATCAGTGTCAATTCTGTTTGTTAAAGATTTTGCTTTCAAAATATCATTATATGTCTTTTATTGTTAAAAAATTGATTAGAAGTCGATTAGCCTAAATCGTTTTCTTACTACATGAAATGTTGTAGAATTTCAGTCATTTTTAAAGCTATGTTTAGAGAAAATTTGAAAGTTTCAGTTAAAGGTGTTGATATTTTTTACTTTAAAATAAAAAGTAAAACATGTATCAATCTGAAAGTTGAATTAAGTGATGAAAAGACAGAAGTTTTCTTAGGGTAGACAGTGTTTTAAATTGTTACATTTGTTATATATTTGACCCAGTTTGTCTATAACAGAGTTGTCAGATTTTTCTGTTCGTACTTTGATTTTCAGAATAATTAAAACAAATCTTACAAGTTTAATATCAGCAAATATTGAAAATGTTAAATTTGAATTGTGTTCTATGAAATAAAAAAGTTTGACATAAAAAGAAATCCTATTTTTTGTCTTTTTCTATTTTGAAATGTACCCGCAATTCTAGAATGACAACTTTGTGCCTTTTTCTTCCCAATAGAGTTGAGTTTGTTCATATGATGTGGAAGGAAAAAACTATTCTGCTACATTAAATATCCAAGTTTAAACCTCTACATAAAAAAACTAACTACAATAAAACTGTTAGATAAATGACAGGACTTGTGGTATTTAATTTTTTTAGATTAGTTAGTTATGAATTCTGTTCTATTGACGTGATAACATTTTCTCAAGATTTCTCTCATTGCTACTTTTCTCTTTCCTCTGAATAAAGTCGATGTTCATTTCTTGTTTTTTTCCGTCTCAAGGGTTCATGTCTGTGTACCGTAACAGATCAGACAGTTGTCACTCATAACTCATAACATCTGTCTCTATTATGGGCATCAAGGGTAAGTGTTGTCCTGTTAATGTGGAAATAAGATTAACACAGTTCAGAGAAAGTCCTGTGAAGTTCAATTCAATTCAAGTTTATTTATTTAGCGCTTTTCACAATGTGCATTGTTCCAAAGCAGCTTTACAGGAGCAAATAAGAAAACACAGAGCACAGTACATGGCGTCTTTTGTGTTTCGCTGAAGAAAAGTCACATACAGATTTACAGCCACGTGAGAGAGAATAAATGAAACAGTTTAGTGACAGTTCACCCAAAAATACAATTCTATCACATGATGATGATTGTCAAGTCAGGTCAAGTCAACTTTATTTATATAGAGCTTTTTACAATTTTCATTGTTACAAAGCAGCTGTACATGAAACATATCGACTATAAGCAAAACATTTAAAGTTATTCAAGTAAAAACAAAAAAATGGTGAAAACACAGGAGACAGACACACACACACCGATTCAAACACCCCCAAAACACAAAACACCCCACACACACAACATGCAAACGTACTAACACACAGACACAAACGCACACACACAGTTGTTATTACAGAGAAGCACATATTTAAGATAGAGGAGAGAGATAAACAGGTCAAATATTAAACAGACTATTAATTCCTATATGCAATATTAATAAAGTAAAACTTAAAGTTCTAGTTCTAAAGCAGCCCCCCGGCCAGGCCAACAGTGCTAAAAAGTGTGCAAACGGTGGTGAGGAACCCAAAACACCATTGGAGAAAAAAACCTCAGGAGAACGCAGGCCCAACCAGGGGATTCGACAGTGCTTGCACAACAAGGCTAAATAAAAATAATAAATTAATGAACTTTGTAATAAAGTAAATTGTAGATTTAAGATTATCATTAATAATCTAATAGCAGATTAAATTTTGTAGTGAAAACGTGTCAAATCGCTGCGTCCTTCTTTATCCAGCTCTATGATCTCAGCTCTTGTCAGGTCGCTGCTTCCCATTCTCATGTTCTACCATCAGGTCTGGACATGAACTGCATCCTGCTCGCTGTAGTAACCTTGGAACAATGAGACAAGACAGCTGAGAGTAGAGGACTGTTCTGCACTCTTTGATGCAACAAGTACATCAGTTGTTGTTGGACGTGTTCCTGGTTCCGGTTGATCTAAACAATGCAGCATAAACCCTCAGAGGTGTATGGAAGTGTAGTGTATGCAAGATTAAAAAGATGCGTCTTTAGTCTAGATTTAAACTGACAGAGTGTGTCTGCCTCCCGGACAGTGCAGGGAAGAATATTCCAAAGTTTAGGCGCTAGATAGGAAAAGGATCGACCACCTGCACTTGATTTAGAAACTCTAGCTATTACCAACTGACAGGACGCCTGAGAGCGTAATGCACGTGGAGGATTGTAATACAATAGAAGTTCATTCAAATACTGCGGCGCTAGACCATGTAGGGCTTTATAGGTAATAAGCAAGATCTTAAAGTTAATGCGATGCTTTATAGGTAACCAGTGCAAGGTTGACAGAACCGGGCTCATATGCTCATACTTTTTTGTACGTGTAAGAACTCGAGCTGCTGCGTTTTGAACCAGTTGGAGTTTTTGTAATAGGCCTGCAGGGCAACCACCTAACAGAGCATTACAGTAATCTAGTCTTGATGTCATGAATGCATGAGTTAGTTTCTCTGCATCTGACAGTGACAGCATATGACGTAGTTTAGATATATTCTTAAAATGGAAAAATGCGACATGGCTCTCGAATGACAGATTATTATCGAATAAAACGCCAAGATTCTTAGCTGACGACGAGGGTTTAATGGAGCATCCGTCAATAGTTAAGCAGTATTATTGGTTGTTACGTATGGCGGTTTTCAGTCCAATAAGTAACAGTTCTGTTTTGTCCGAGTTCAGTAATAAAAAGTTGTTACTCATCCAGTTTATATCGACTAGGCAGTTCAATCGAATAATGGACTGCTGTGTTTCATGAGGCTTGAGAAATATAAAGTTGAGTATCATCAGCATAACAGTGAAAGCTCACTCTGTGTCGCCTTATTATATCTCCTAGAGGTATCATGTATAATGCGAAGAGCATTAAGGTATTGTCATGGATTCAATACCCAACAAATGCAGATATTCATTAATTATACAGTATAGTGTGAGTCCAAAAGTCTTGCTTTGGATAAAATCTTCAAAGGTACTTGTGAATATTTATATTTATGTATGAAAAGGATGACTTGACTTGACTTGAATAGGCTAATGGATGAAAAGCAGACAGTATGAGCTCAGTTTATATCTGAACTCCGTCAATATTGTTTAAAGATCACCTCAGGACGAGACCTCAAGAATCTGAATGATATCATGAACAATTGAAGATGCAAAACAACATTTTCAGCAATTTATGATATTTTTTACCACAACTTGGTTCCAATTGTACCTATAGTTCTGATGACTTTAACATTATTCATAAATGTAATTTTTGGCTGGTATTGTAAAC
The DNA here is from genome assembly GCA_006030095.1 of Triplophysa siluroides. Lineage (NCBI taxonomy): Eukaryota > Metazoa > Chordata > Actinopteri > Cypriniformes > Nemacheilidae > Triplophysa > Triplophysa siluroides. Next base: position 16,372 of record VCII01000451.1, read on the forward strand.
ACACATTGATGGTTTTGGCAAACATTATACAAAGTAACTTTGAGTGCTTCCATCTATACATCATTGATCAGAATGTCAATGACTTGCCTTGTTAACACAAAACAGTGTTGTCACATGAAAAGATATAATAAAATATTTACAAAAATGTGAGGGGTGGAGTCACTTCTGTGACATACTGTATCATATGTATGAACAGCTTGATAGCTCGAAAGGCTTTTCATTACTTTTTTGTGTGTAAAAATGATCCGACCACAACATGGAAAAGATTCAAAGAAGTCATATATACATTTGAAGAATACATAAATAAGTTAGTGTACTGGGTGTCCAGCAGGGGGCAGAAGTGTCTCATAAAAGAGACGTCTGATTTATTCTACCAACATACTGAAGACATTCCAGTGCAAACGAGCTGTGTAAATACACCTTATAAACAACCAAATCAACCTATAAGGATATTTATCACAGTGTGTAGATAATATAAATAAACAGACTTGGTCAGAGCTGATAGGCTCGTGGTTAGTGCTCCGACATATGGGGCTGTTGCGCTCTGGGTGACCCGAGTTCTAGTCCTGGCTCATGGTCCTTTCCCGATCCCACCCCGTCTCTCACCCACTTTCTGTACTCTCTCCCCTACTCCACCATTAAAATCAAAAAGCCCAGAAATGTATCTTAAAAAATTACATACTCATCTCTTCATCTCTTGGTCATGTCTCAAAACACTTCACACTGACAGTTATTAAAGATCCAGAACTACACACACATCTTAAATCTTCTGCTTTTGTCCAAATGATTAGAAACAGTGTTTGATCAATTACGCTTCTTCTTGCAGAATGATTCCTACAAAACATCTCTTGAGGATTTAGGCCTCATCAACATTAAAGTTACAAAAGACTTCTAGCATCAGATCCAGGCTGCATCTGATCTGTGACACTATAGGTCACGACACACATTTATATTGATTTCAGAGTTAAACCGGTATCCAGAAACAGACTCAAAGTTGGTTTAGATTACTCGCTGTCAGAGATTTCATCTTCATCCAGTCGTTCCTCATCTCATCTTCTTCTTCCTTGTGTGTTCTTCTGACTGTGGTTTGATCATGACTGCACAGACGCTTTTAAGGATGTCATTGACGCATGATGGCTGTGTCCATTTCTGGGATATTATGGCTTCACATTGTTCACAGTGTAAGGAAGTGGAATTTGTTTTTGGGGCAAATGAGAATTCTCTGTATGATCTGTTTGCTCCTCATGCCGAGGCTTCTTCTGATCTGAACTGAAAAGTGTAATTCAGACTCAGTTCAGATGTTTGATCACCTTCATACTCACTTCAACACAAATCCTCCTTTCACTCATTCACTCAAGTCCACTTCAAAACTACTTTAAATGAACCAAAAATACAACATTGATTGTTTCAAACCCGCTTGAAGTCCCAGAAGTCACTACGGCACGTCCATCCAAGTTTGATCTTCTGAGGCTGCCTTGCAAGACACCGGCCTCCACAAAAAGTCTGTTCTCTGCGTTCTTAGAATTGAGAATCGGCCATGATCTGTCATGTTACAAAAGTTTTATTTTGTCTATTTTGTTGTATGGTGTTATCTGTCTTATCTACTTCAATGTCAATGTATGTTTACGTATAAAGCATTTTTATACAACAACATGTGATCAATGTGATGCACATTACAGTCACTGCTGGAAACATCTGAGATTCACTGGAGGACTCGAGTTCAATTTTATTTTATTGTCATTTCAACTAGTGAAACGAAACAACGTTCCTCCAGAACTAAGGCGCTAAATAACACACATTTTATATAAAGTGCAGAGTAAACAAGTACAGATGACACAAGAACAAACACTATCAGGACAAGACAGAGAGACAACGGCGCAGCGCCAACTAGGACATAATGTAAAAGTAAAGAATAAGTGATCTAAACTTTTGGAAGGTTTTCTTTGTCTTGAAACAAGAAATGCTGAACATTTAACACAGAATCAAGAGAGTAATGAGTATTGAGAAATGAAGGTGTGAAAGATATGCAGACAGAGTATTTCTAATGTAGACGTCAACATGTGTCACAGCACTGAACTGAACACAGACATTTATCTCAGTTTGTTCTTTAATGTTCAGCTGGTCAAGATCATGGATTTATTTCTACATACTGACAAAATGTTTAGCGTTTGAACGTTAACAGTCTTTAACAGGCACATCCATCCGTTTAAGATGCTTAAAGAGACCAGTCATGACGAAAACTCATCTCTGAAGATCCTGTTGTTCATGAAAGTGTTTATTCTGATCTTTGTCTCTTATTCTCTCCTCACGCTATTTTAACATCAGATATTTATCAGATCTCATGAGAGATCACTACAGATGATGAGTGGAGCAAAGTTTTCACATGTAATAAAACCCAAAGATAAAACTGGATATAGTTTCTCAGTGAAAGATTGATCAGTAAAAGAGTAAATATGACACATGGACTTCACATCATAAAATGAGACTCGACGCTTCTCATAATCCACAAACACCCCGATCCTCTCAGGCTTCACACTCAGAGAAAGACGAAAAAGATTCTCACCAGCATAATAATCCCCGTCTCTCAAACCCACAGTCCAGTATCCATCCTGAGGTCTCAGACTGATCCCCCCGTCCTCTTCACAGATTCTCTGGCCACACCCACACAGTTAACCCCTTCACCTGCACCTCATAATAAAAACCCCCTGAAGAGAATCCTTCATCTCCAACAACACCGAGCTCTACGTCAAACGTGTTGTTTTGTTCATGTGGTTTGTAGTATTTTTGTATTGGCACTTAATGTATTATGGGTCCTGTGTGACATATCGCTTGTTGCTCCCTAAACTCTTATGTCGCTTTGGATAAAAGCGTCTGCTAAATGACTAAATGTAAATGTAAATGAATTTACTCAATTTACCTCATTTTACCCCTTCGTATATTCGTTTTATTTTTGTGTCTTTCTTATTTTAATATTTTGTAGGTTCTGTATTGTCATTAATAGTTCTGTGGTTCAAATCTGATCCACTGGACTCTCATGTTCACAGCACTGATGTTGGGTTTGATAGAACACGGCAGAATCACATCTTCACCAGATACAGTCATCACAGGAGCTGAAGATCTGTTCACCTCGTACTCATCTGATATGAGATTAATATGAATTATTGACACACAAGTCAAGCACTGAGATTCATCTCTCTCTCATATTTTACACATATAAACACAATAAACCTTTACCTGATTCTGTAATTCAGACATTTATAGTTTATACTCACAAACACTGTAATAACAGTGAGATGCATCACATCACATCAGTGTCGATGAATAAAAACGTCCCGTCTGGAGTCTGTAACGTGTGAACATAAAACTGAGTCATAAACATGTGAAGACAAATGTGTTTCTGCCAGCGCTCAACATTAAATGTCTGAGTTACTGAGAACTGATTTCGTTTTACTTTCAACTGAATGAATGTCATTATTATGAATCCATCTGATCACAACACAAAAGGACTGTAAGAAGAACACATTTACCTTCAGTCTTTATCTCAGACTCTCTCACCTGCTGTTCGTGTCTATCAGAGATTTAATCTTCATCCAGTCGTCCCTCATCTCATCTCATCGTCTTCTTCATTGTGTTTGTCATAAAAAACCTTTAAGACAAATCCACAGTTATCATCCAGACACTTCAAGAACAATCTCTGTTGATTCATTCAAGACTGTATTCCTGTCAAATAAATCCCTGTGTGATCTGATCCATCTTTCTGTCTCATCATTGTGTCTGAATCAGAATCTGACACTAAAGATCATGTCAATATGAGAGTCATGGAGGAAAGGAAACATGGAAATGAAAACATACATACTAAAGAAACCTGTAATAAATGGTAAACAACAATAACATTGTCAAAACTTGGCATTTATTAAAACAAATAACAAATGAATACAAATAAACTGAAAATCTGTAACAAGTAAAAACAGTAAATGAATGAAAAAAATAATGTGATGACATGACAAATATGTTTAACATAATAAATACAATACAGATTTGTCATCTGGTCAACATCTCAATACAAAATGTTCATTCATAACCTTGCATAACATCCACAGAGTTATTTTTGTGTTAATCTAGTTTTGAAAGTTTACTTTTATCCTAAAATGTAAAGAATGAGTGACACTAGACTTCTGAACAGAAGTGAATGTTTGTAAGAAAACATGCTGAAGATTTAATGAAGAATTAAGAATGAGACAGAAGAGTCATGAAGAATAAAGACATTAAAGAGAGAGATTATTTCTGAAGTGTTATTAGATGAAAGATGTCTCACAATGACACAGATATTTATCACAGTGTGTTCTTAACTGTGCTCATATACTGATATAATGTTGAGTCTCACACACACATTCATCTATTGACCACATTTAACATCATTAAACACAAACTGAAGTCATGAGTTTATATTTCATCATTTTTAATCCTGAAACTGAATTTATAACCACAAGATCCTGTTGTTCATGAACATGTTTATTCTGATCTCTGTCTGTTATTCTCTCCTCACTTTATATTCAGATCAGATGTTTATCAGATCTCATGAGAGATCACTACAGATGATGAGTGGACCAGATGAACCCAAAGATAAAACTGGATATAGTTTCTCAGTGAAAGATTGATCAGTAAAAGAGTGAATATGACACATGGACTCCACATCATAAAATGAGACTCGACGCTTCTCATAATCCACAAACACCCCGATCCTCTCAGGCTTCTCCCTCAGAGAAAGACGAACAAGATTCTCACCAGCATAATAATTCCCGATCCTCAAACACACAGTCCAGTATCCATCCTGAGGATTCAGTCTGAACCAGCCCTTCCTCTGAGCAGATTCACTGGTCACACCCACACGCCACCAATCTGCCCCCTTCACCTGCACCTCATAATAAAAACACCCTGAACAGAATCCTTCATCTCCAACAACACAGTAACGTTCATCAAACTTCTTATCGTGTCCTGTATCTTCATTCTTCTCTCCTTCATCTTGTTTGTCTTCACATCTCACTTGTTTCCCCTCATGAGACACAATGAGACGAGGATGAGCTGAATCAGCATCCAGAGTCACATTCACTGTTAAAATATAAAGAATTCTGTTTACACATCAATGATGTCATGATGATGAGAATAATCATATTAGTTTGTGCTTCTAGAAACTAAAAGCACTTTACAGATCAATAAACAAACATAAACACACTGAACATGAGCTGATATACAACAAAACATCAAACTAACAGAGATGAAAACAAACAGAAGAACAAGAAACATTCAATATGACAAGAACAACAAGAGAAACACACTTAAGTCTACATGTTCATGTTATATTTATGTCTCATATAAACTGTATTTCATCATTTAGGATTCATATAAGTTGTCAGATTGTAAATGATTGTTTGTGTTGTCATCATTGTAAGTGGCCACTAGAAGTCTAGAGGTAATTCATTCACAATCAGGTTATTCAGGTGACGGGTTTGTGGCTGTGAGCAGGAATCTGTATAGCGGATCAATAATTCACTCTTCCAATGTCTCTCCTCTCGAAAGCTCAGTGATGCATGTAAGTTAAATGTTGTGTAATCTTGTGCTGTTCACTGTAAGGTTGGTTGTTAAGTCTCATGTCCGCATTTGTGTGCAGTTTATTCCAATGACTTTCAAGCTAGTGGCTAACGCAGGAAGCAGCCAGTTTAAAGTTTGCACCCCGAGGTGAGTTTGTTTTGTTCCATGTTTAAAAGACGGAAAACCTCATTGATGTAAAATGTCTACATTGAATGTTTCTGTAAGTTGGTTTGCTGTGTATTTGTATCAGGAACGTGTTAACGGAGCAAATGTTCGTTTGTGTTATTTTAATTCAATTCAAGTTTATTTATTTAGCGCTTTTACAATGTTCATTGTTCCAAAGCAGCTTTACAGGAGCAAATAAGAAAACACAGCACAGTGAATAGTGTTTATAGACCAAGCAAGATCATTCTGATAGATAATATCTAATAAATAAATAAATAGATGCAGTCTCCCGGTGAGCAAGCCAACACTGATCTGCTGTGGCAGGAACCCAAACTCCAATGATTGTTGTTGTATATTGATGATTATTTACTGAATATGAATTGAAAGTGAATGATATTGATTTCATGACATGATGTGTCAGTGGCTTCTTGCAAGTAAACATAAAGAAGACCAGAGATATGGTCATTGATTTCAGATCGAGTCCCTCGTCTGCTCAACAACTAGAGGAAAAGGTCAAATGGTTGAATGTGCTAGTAGTCACAAGTACCTTGGGTTGACCATTGATAACAAGTTGTGTTTGATACTCGTGCTGAAGCAGTCTGTAAGAAAGGCCAGCAGCGGTCTTCAGACGCTCTCTACTCTTAATGTTAGTAGGACTAACACACTCTTTTGACTCTGTGTTATAAGTCTTATGTTGAATCTGTACTTTGCTTTTCTCTCTGCTGTTGGGACGGTCATGTAAATGTGAAGCATGGAGACTCATTGAATGTCATTGTCAAGCGAGGTAGTGAGATCACTGGCATTAAGCAGACTGGGTTCTCTGATAGTTCTGAACGGTTTGTCTTACAGAAAGCTAAAGCTGTTATTGAAGATCGTATCATCCGCTGTTCCATGAGTTTAAAATGCTTCTTTCTGGTATACGTTATAGTTTGACTAAACTTAAAGCAATCGCTATAGAAACTCTTTTATTCCTTCTGCTGTAAGGCTTTTACATTTGTGAGATGTCAGAATATAGTTTTTTCTGTTTTATTTGTTTGTGTGTTTTATATGTTTACAGTTTCTATGCCCTTTGGGATTATAATAAACTTTGAACCTTGATATTCTGTTAAATGATGTTTGAATCTTCCTGGTAAAATAAACAGATTTCTTAATAAATTCTTCAGCGATGGTTATTTCCAGTAGATCAGATGGAGTCTGGTGTCAGGATAAGATCATAATGGGGTTTAGATTGAACATGTTGTGTGATCGTGACTAAAGTAACTGTTATTATGATCTGATCAATGGACGCTCAGACTTCATGATATTAGTTTATCTTGTAACTGTTGACTAACATCAGACGGACAGTTTTGTGTCCGTGAGATTCATGAACACCGGCCGGCGTGAGACTGTATGTGACATCAGGTCTCTAGTGAACGAATAAGCGGGCGATCACACTTAAAGCTTTTTTATGTTGCTAGGTAACCACGGAAACAGCTGTCCTGTCAGTCGATTACAGCGCGAGCGCTCTGGTTACTGTTAACTGTCATATGATCAGAAACTTTATAAAGGTCCAAGCAGAGGACGCTTGATCTGACCTTCCTCGGTTAACCCGCGTCAGCCAACACAAGTTTCTCATCATCAAGCAACTGTAAAGTTCTGTCACCACATCTCAAGCCCCGCCTCTCCTTTCATTCGATTGGACAATGGGAAAAAGGCGCATGACATCAAGTGCTTTTCTGCTCAAAGTTGAGTTTTTTCAACTTCAGGCGCTCAGATCGCTCCGGCTGAAAAGTGAGACGCAGCACACGACAAAAACATGAGACGCCCGGCACGCATAAGCAGCGCACAAGAGACTCCCAGACAACTGAAAACAAGTCAAAAGAGTCGCGACTAACAGCAAACAAACATGTTCTGTCTGATCAGGCCCTAACTCACATTATGAGAATTTATGAATAATCTAAAGTCTAAACTATGACCAGTAAATACTTCATCCTGTGTAGAATAACATATGTGAAGTGTTATCAGCTAAATGTACTTAAAGAATCCAGAGTTTCTTTTATTTTTGTGTCTTTTCTAATTTTCATCATTCTTATGTTCCATCTCTGTTGTTTAATCTTCTGTGTTGTCATCACAGGTAATCGGAGGTCTTCAGTGGTCTCTAGTGGTCTCCAGTGGTCTCAAGTGGTCTCCAGTGGTCTAGCGAGACCTCTCAGTCTGGTTTCACAGATCTCAGTTTCTGGTCTATTACTCCTAAGATTTTCATCTCTTTTGGTTTCCTGTCACTGTTGTCTTTGGTTTGTTTACTGTGAGACTGCAAACATGTATTAACACACATACAGTTGAAGTCACAAGTTTACATCCCCCTTGCAGAATCTGGAAAATGCTTAACATTTGAAAAAATGTTGGTGTAAGTTGTTATTGTTTTGTTCATATATCTTTTTTTAGTAATGTCTTTCAGAAGCTGTACACATACATATATGATTCTCCAGAAATGAAATATTCCCAAAAAACTTTTTCAGAGGTTTACACCCACTGGACTTTAAATGAAACGTGTTGCCTTCATGAGCATCACTGTATGTTTCTGAATGGACCTGGATCTTGTTCTGAAGATCAGTGGACAGTTTAATGACTCAAGACAAACAAGAAAACCTTCAACAACTCTACAAAACATACAAACTGTCATTGACTGTTCAGGTAACATCAACATCATACAGTATTAAGAATCAGGGGGATGTGAACTTTTGACCTGGGCTACTTTGAGAAATTCTGTTATTATTCTTTGGTGTGAACTTTATGTTAACATTTCTTTCCTAAAATAACTTGTTCAGGGCAGGACTAAATTCAAGTAAACCTTCATTTACAAAATTCATTCATTTTCTAGAATCTGCAAGGCGGATGTAAAAGGACAAGGACAAAAAGTGATGGGTGTGTGTTGATAATGGACATTTTTTGTATCATTGTCGATTATTTTAGAAATGTCTTGTTCTTCGAGGATGTTTTTTGGTCCATTAATATGTGAGCTGGAACATCATGTCTGTTTGTTGTACGCACAAATGATTTATTATCTCATGGAACAAGTATTTACTTTCTTAGTCTTGCCAACTTTTTCTCAATAAAGTAGTTAATGTTCAATCCTTCAGATGAAATGATGACAAGCATTCTGTTACGGCCCTCCCCAGTTATTCGTCTAAGGGTGTGAAAAATGCACGAACATAAAAGAAAAAGCCGGTTTGTAATGGATAATAGATCTGAAGTTCCTCTCTGAAAAACTGACTGAAGTTAACCGGGTTATGAGCATAAATAACAGTGTTTTATTTTCAAGGTATTTAAATGGTTTCGATTGATGCAGTTGTCATCATTCAGTCATCTACACATTCAGAATTTCAGAAGTCAGTATTTAGTCCTGAGATTGTGTTTTGTATGACAATTGTATAATTTAATACTAAGATTACAATCCAATAGACAGTTAGTGCTGATGTATATCCTCTGGAAGATAGATATGCAATAATATAATGTGATTCATTGTCATTTTCCTTTCAATTTATTTCCCTTATTAAATACTTAGATTTTCTGATGTCTTTATCAAATGTATTTTCTCTACAGCTGCTGTGTAACAATGCAAAACTGTAAAACGTGTTTTAGAAATAAATGTGAAATTAACTGATGTTTTGTTTTCTTCTCATAATCTCACAAAAGCTTCGGCTCAGTGACGCTGGTGTTAGGAGTGAGACTTTATCGTTGCTTTTTTCTAAGGATTTTATGTTTTTGTACAATTCACATCCCACAAATTCATAAGAATTAGCGCCTCATAAAACACGTATAATTCCCATGAGATCACGCTGGTTTCTCAAGAACTTTCATCCTAAAACTCAGAACCAGATAACATTTTAAACTGAAGCTTTCAAATAAATGGTTTTAAAATAACTACTTATATTACACATAATACTACATTACAAACACCTGGATTTATACATTTATGCTCTGAGCAGCTGAATTTATTTCACTGTTTGTGAATGAATTATTGTGAAGCATTTACAGGATAAATCAGAGTTCTGGACATTATGATTCTTATCTCACGTCATCAGTCACGGCGTCAGTTCACAGCGAGATAATAAGATTTATGAGGTTTGATGGTCTGCTCAGTTAATAAAGTAACTCTGTGTCTCTATCAGGTGGTGAATCTGTAAATCATGTTCACGGGTTCAGACGCTGATAAAGATCCTATAGCTCACTTCACATTGAGACACTGATGATTTATTTTCCTGTGACCACAAACAATCACCTGTAACAGCTGTAGATCTAAAACACTTTATTCATCTGATCAAACTTTCACTTACCTGCAAACTTTCTTAACAGTGAAGTCACTAAAAACACACAGACAGTATTGAGTTATACAGAGTCCATAACAGAATTATACTTATGATTGATAACCCGAATATATAATGTTTAATAATGTATAAATTAAATTAATAAAGACATTAAAATCAATTTACCACTTTCTACAGTCCTCCGTAGTGGCTCACGCTCTGAAGAAAATTGAATGAAAAGAAAAAACTGAATTAAAATATAGAAAAAAGAAAAACCTAAACATTTAAATTAGATTTAATATTTAATATTTTAATCATTAAATACTCAGTTGACCAAACAACAATTTATCAATCACTTAAAATGCCAAGAGATAAAATCACCTTTCTGTATTCTCTGGTCTTCATCCTGTATTCTCTGTTTCTCTCTCTGTTTCTCTCTCTGTAGTTCTGAAGAGAAAACAGCATTCAAATTATATAACTATTACTTAACTATAGGAATAAATAACACACCCTATTTCCTTTAGATTTGCTCTCATGTGATGATGGTGTTTGTATATTGTCTTGTATTGATCCTGTGTATCGTGTGTTTAGTTTAGTTTCCAGCACAGATCATAAAACTTGAGAAGTGAAATATCTCACATGTGCGTTTAACTGAAGACAAGATGAATCTAAACGTAAATAAACTTGCTTTTTTAAAACTGTAACAAACATCATTCAGACACGCTCATGAGATGCTCAATGCCGACATGAACAACATTTCTAACTAACTACAGGTTAAACACTATATACAGTATTGATATATATTAAATATGATCAAACACATGAATGTTACCTCTCTGTTTCCAGACAAACACAGTGATCAGTATTCCAGCGATCACACTGAGAACAACAGCAACTGATATCAGAATCACTGAAGATCTCCACGAGTGAAACATTTTACCTGGAAAACAAAACTGACTCTCACTGTTTACAGTCTAAAATAACTCACTGATTCATTACAAATATAAACAATTACACAATATTTTAGTGCAACATTTTACATGTAAACTCAAGTGCTGAGCAACGTATGTTTCACAACAACAAACATGTACAAAAGATCTAAAGCTGTCTCTTAATGTCAGGAACCCTTAGATATCATCATCATCAATAACCCCCTAAAGACAGCTGTACATGTTTATATATAAGCACTCGTTTCTTTGAGGAAAAAGAAAAACAATGTCTCCTGAAACAAATAATCGGCTTTTAAAATGTCAAAGCAAATGATCAAAATAACATCACTGAGACTCCTGAAGCCTCTTTAACTAATGTCAGTGATTATATTGAGTTAAAGGATGAATATGTTCATGTTTTCTACTGCTTCAGATGATCATGAGATCAGAGGAAATCCAGAACAGAAATCTGTACTCACTGGATGTGATGATCTCAGCCTCCATCATGTGATGATTCATTCTGACTCTGCAGTGATATTTAGTGTCAGTGTTATATACAGTGATCATGTGTTTCACACTGAATCCATCTGTGTCATCTCTGTGTGTGTCTGGAGATCCAGATGTTAAAGTGACTCCTTCACTGTTCAGCCACACAAGATCAGGTTCAGGATACCAGCCTTTAGATTCACACTGTAGATGAAGACCACCAGAACCATCAAACCCATCTACAGTGATGACTGGAACACTGCCTACAGCTACACAAGACAAGAATGAAACAATGTTTGTTTATTGTGTTTTCTGCCAACAAACGTTTGTGAGCTTAAAAACATTTCTTCTTCTAACAACAGAAAAACAGAGACTGTCCTCCAAAAAAATGAGCCTGTAGGTTCCTTGTAGAAACACTTTATTATGACCAACAGTTCCATCTTAAGGATGAGCACCCTTTAGCGTCACATCTTATTATCATTAACTTTATTAATATTCATGGTTCTGAAGTTATTTTGGATCCCCTCACCACACCCCATCATAAATCTAAACACAACCATACAAAACACAACACAAAACACAAGACTAAAAGTTGATCAAAAAACAGTAGATTACGAAACAACTTGTGTTGACCTTCTGAATTGAAGAGTCATATACAACTTAATATGAAGATGAAGATTTATATGAAGATGTCTGTGAATGCAGCGCACACAGTCAGATCTCCTTCAGATGTTCAGACTTCATCACACAAACAGTCAGCAGATACACGAGAGTCAACAGGCTTGTTTGACAATGTCGGTTGTTGCAGTGTCACATGTATTGGAACACAACTAATGCTATTTCACAATCACTACTGACGTATCACTTCATCTGACGGTTATTCAAAACGTGTGTTTCACCCAGAAGTTTAGCAGATCTGAAGATTTTCTGTGGATGGAGTTCACTTTAGCGTCATTTCCTCATAAAATTCCATTGTAATATAAAATGTATTATGACAGTAACTTACTCCTGCCGCCAGTAGAGGCGCTAATTCAGTGAAAGGTCCAGTGCATCACATTAAGGTAGGAAAAAAAACTACTTTGCTTGTCATATGGATTGGAGGACAGGTTGAGAAAAACACTAAAAACAAAATCATTATATCAGTGTTTGTTTCAGTGGTCTTGTTCACCTTCAACAGTGACTTTAACAGTGATGTCATCATACCAGGATTCAGACTGAATGAAACACTTGTAAAGTCCTTCATCAGAGATTTGGACTCTTGAGAGTTTGAGTGATGTGTTTCCTTTCTCTAGTTCTTCTGTGAACACTTGAGTTCTTCCTCTGTACGACTGAAGCTGATCTGTGTTTATGTCTTTATGATCTTTATACCAATGAACTATTGAGCCTTTCAGATCACGTCTGGACCACTCGACTCTCATGTTCACAGCACTGATGTTGGGTTTGATAGAACACGGCAGAATCACATCTTCACCAGATACAGTCATCACAGCTGAAGGTCCGATCACCTCGTACTCATCTGATAGAAGAGACAGAAAACATGTCTGATCTCTTACAGTTTGTCATTGTGGTTGTTTGGAGCTTCAGAATGTTGATAACAGACTTTAAGAAACACTCCATGAAAGAAATCATCTTTACTGCTTGTTTTCATTGTATGAAACATATCTGTTTTAACACTGTTTCATAATGAGTTAAGATCTTAAACACTTCAGTTTGTTATAATGTGTGTATTATCACCTGCTCTTGAATCTGATATTCCAGCAAAAACCAGCAGAATCACACAAATGAACTCCATCACTCCAAAACACAACTGCTCAAAAACATTATACAACAAACATTGTTTAAACAAATACAACAATTCGCCTTTATACATAATCACATTCACCTACAATAAAACTGATGTAATTGACTTATTTCCTTGCAGGAAAACATGGATCACTGAGAGGAGGCTTAAATAAAATGGTGTGAGTCAAAAAGAGTCTTATAAATAAGTTAGTTGATGACTGTTTATTCATTTATTGACTCTTAGATTCTCAACATCATCCAGTGTGACATTCAGCAGCAGTGACTTCTTTCTGTGATGCTTTCATTCTCAACACTGATCACACGATACAATCATATAAACATGTGAAGTCATTCAAATATGAACATCATTTGTAATATGAATTGAATTCTTAATATGAATTTATTCAGAGATAGTAAGATGCCCTTCGATTGATATTTTGAGAGAATGATCGACGGCTTCATGTCAGTGAGGAAACACAAGATCAGAAAAAGACGCCACGTTTAAGAGAGAAAAGATTCTGTTGTACATAACCACACTGCACAGATCTGAGTTGTTTATAAATGTCATTTTCATTTAATCTGTTTCTTACCTTCAGCTCAACATTTGGTGTGTTTACAATCGTCTGAAGTGTGAGAATAAATTCTGTCGATGAGAGTTTGGTGAAGTTGAACAGGAACACTTTTATTTTCACTTTCTCTTCTCTCCTGAAGTGTTCACGGCTCCTCCCTCACTACACATCTACTGTAACAAAACAGGAAACTGAAAAGATCTACATGACTGACATCTCCTGCCAGCGGCAGACACTCTTAATGTTTCAGGGATCAGTCAGTTGAACGGCTATAAAATAATGAAGCAAACAGAAACTGGATTGTTGGCATGAATGCAGCTGGTCAGATTAAATGGAGGGAACACAGACTGACACATACAGTAAGTTTCTGTCTCAATATATTAAACACACATTTTAAAAGAAGAAAGGACAATTGATTGACAGCAAATCTAGTAAATCAATACACAATACATTAAAGTAGACAATATCATGTAACTTCTCATGAAAACACATACAGTAAACACCTATAATAAATTATACAAAATATTGAGTTATAAAATCTTATAATAGTTTATTAAGTAAATTCATTAAGTTAAATCCTGCCGTGTGTACAGTAACTGGATGCTTCACATCATAAGACCGTTTAAAAGATGTAAACAACACTGATCCATCTGCACCTCCTGTTTCAGCTTTATAACACAACACAAATGTTAAAACAAAAGACAATCAACACAACATTTAAAACAGATCAATGAACATCTTTAACACTAAATGATATAGTCTACTGTAGGGAAGATCAAAATAAATAAATAAGAACTGGAAGTGCTTCTGAGCCAGTGATGTTCATACACAAAGATCAGCCATCAAGAGTCACTTATGAAAACTTCTGTGTGTCTGGATCAATCTCTGTTGTGTAGTTGTGTTAAATAACAGGATGGACAAACAAACAGAACAGATGAGAAGTCATTTAGTAATCTGTGGTTTGATCAAATGGTTGTCCAGTAAATCAGTATATGAGCTCATGTTTAGTAGTAAAAGGTACAAATGTTCCAACCCATACGACAGAATCTTATTGTGAACATATTGTGTCTCTAATGTTCACTTCCAGTGCTGAAGTTACACTTCATATAAAAGTATTAATGCATTCAAAGGATATATTGAACTAATATTGCTACAGTTAAACAAATTCAATAAGATGACAACTGGAAATAAGCTTGACTTGAAAACAATGTTTTATTCATTTTGATGGCCTTTTGCAAATAACTTTTAATAACATTAAACAATGACTTGAGGGGAAATCTTCAAAGAGAATCTTAGAAAACGATTATTTATTGAACTAAAATGGTAAATGATGTGAGTGTAACGTCTGTCAGCTGCAGTACCCTCGTGCTCCACAAGAGAGCACTCTCCCCATCACCTGGACTTTCATTATTCACTACATCCCAGAACCCATTGCCCGGACTCATTGAACTGATCATTCTCACCTGTGTGTCATTACCTCTGTCAATATAAGTCTGGTTCTATCTTTCTGTCATTGTGAAGTCTTGTTTAGTGTTACTGAGGCACTTCTGAACATTCTTTTTGGATGACTTATGTATGGATTTGCTTATTGTTTTGTGAACCTCTGCTGTCCCGACCATTGCCTGTGACCTCGTCGCTGCCTACAAATAAAGAAAAAGATGTCTAACATGGAGCAAAGCTGCATTTGACAGCATAGTTCATGACACACTTTTAGATGGATCGCAGAATGAAACCGTTCATTCAGATCCCATTAGATTAGAAAGATGCTGCCGCTCGAATGTTATATTTTCAGCTACTTTTGTAGGTTCTTGACTATGAAGACAAGAGATGAAATTACAGTTTTTCTCGATTGCTAACACACAATGTCACACATTTTTGGAAACACCCACATTTGTTGACATAAACATATAACCGATTGCATGAACAATACACCAACTTGTACAAACCCCACACAAACAGCTTCAATTTGCAAAGGTTTGACCATGTTCTCATTCAGAAAACACAAACACACAATATAATGAACTGAAGTGTAAGATGTGAACTCTAATAGCACACATGTATCCATCAGTAAACATTCAGGAGCAAAACTGATGACACATCATTCAGAATCTCAGGATCATATCAATATGAGCACAGGTGCGTCCTAGAATCATCTCCTGGGCTTTAAACTACTGACTGTAAACATACAGTAGAATCTCACCACACACTTTATATGAGACATTTCACTGGTCTGTATCCAGTGACTGTAGCACGTGTTCACCCTCAAACTTGTGATTGTCAACTTTATAAATGTGCATTTGTAGCCTTTTTCTACCTGTTCAGTATTTTAGCAGAAAATAGTATTTTTTTATGAAATTGGGCCAAAGGTGCAGAGGATGCCAAATTATTTTAGATTGTCTCCTGTTGACAAATCGCTTCACTGTTTTGTTTCCTTTATCTCCTCTGTTAGTCACTTTGGATAAAAGCATCTGCTGAATGCCTGAATGTCATGTGTGCAGTTGTGTAGTGTATTGTGTTGCATGACCAGTTTTTTTGTTCTTTGGTTTTTGAAGTTTTCTTGTCTTGTAAGATCATCTTCATCTACTTTACAGCAGTGTAATGTTTTATAAAAAAAATCATAAAGCTCATTCTTGCATTTTGCTCTATCTGCACTCTTTTATGTTGTATATTCTTATAAACACTAAGCTGTCAAATTATTCTTGAATCCCAATAAGAGGTTTTAGTAACAGTGTTTTGAGTTGAATATGATGCATAATTTTAAGAAATGTGTTTAAGCAATCGAGAAAACTGTAACACTGACAACACTTTCCCTTGATGCCCATAATAGAGACAGATGTGAATGAGGAATGAGTGACAACTGTCTGATCTGTTATGGCACACAGACATGAACCCTCTGAGATGGACAAGAAAACAAGAAATGACCGTCGACTTTATTCAGAGGAAAGAGAAAAGTAGCAATGAGAGAAATCATGAGGACATTTCGTGAAGTGAAGAGAACATAATGCATAACTAACCAATCTGAAATTATCAAAATACCGTCAAGTCCTGTATTTTAGTTTTTTTATGAGGTTTAAACTTGGATGTTCAAAGTAACAGAATTGTTGTTTCCTTCACATTTATTAACACATCATATGAACAAACTCAACTCTTAGAGAAGAAAAAGGCACAAAGGACCCGTCTTGTGTTTTTATTCTACTGTGATTAAATCAAATGTTATTTAAAACAGCTTTGTTTTTATTGTAATAAGAGCTAGTCAACCATCACTTCCTTATAAACTGGCACTAGATATCAGTCAGAAAAGTAAGAGAAGCTGCTGAATATAATCATTTTCGTTTACAATACTAAGGAAACACAAGGCGGTGCTTTTGTGGATGCCTGCTGTTATAGAAACACAGTTCTGGGAGGTCATTACAGAAATACTTTGAGGACTTTGCTTAGATGTTTAAGAATGAACATAACAAGATTTTTGATGCTGTGTGAGATCAGTACTCTGGTTATTCAAGTTACACCGTCTCATAGTGCAGTTACGTGACTTTTTGGGGGAATTAATTTGGCAAATGCGTTTCCATCGCTCGGGCACGATTGAGAGCAACCGGGCAAACGTGAGTTCACTTTAATAGAGCGTTCCCACCAAACACGCTTGCGCGAATAAATCACACTATTCGCACTTAGTTGGACGCTTGAACATTTGAGTTTCCTCGCTTCTTTCGCACTTCATCACATCATCAAGTGTCTGCTTTACACCAGCCTGATGCTTGACTGTGTTTTTCCTTTGCCCAGGTCTATGGCCTTTTCCTTGCCCCCATTGTGAAAAGTACTTCCGTACATCAGGCCACAGGAAAACACATTGCCTCTCATTTTAAGAGTGTACACACAAAAAGGCGAAAACAAAGCAGACTGTCCAGAAGTAATCTGCCTCTGTCTGATATTCCTCTGCAGGAGCCAATCCTCATCACAGACATGGGTAAGAAACATTCATGTGTGTGTTCGCTCTTTAAAGCTGCAAATAGTTAAAGTACATAAAATAATTCTGTTGTAAACTGTCTGCTCACCTACTCTAATTCACATCAGTATGCTTATAAATCAGGGGGAATCCACGGCTAGACATGCATTAAAGGATTTTACTGCATGACGTGGAGACAAAGAACCACCCGACCCCAAGTGGAGGCACGGCAAGCTGTTTATTATCCTGCTTATACTGTGGTTATTTGCCAATTTATAGCTTTTATTGATGTTTATAGTGTCATTTTAGGTCAAACAGGTCATTCCCCGTATGAAGATTTGTTTTTGTGTTACTGCTCTAAAGACAACGACAGACATAACTCGATTTTTTCTGAACGGTGAAGCTGCCCATTGAGAAAAATCCTCGTTTGATTTTTCATGTCAAGATCATCTCTCTTTCATTTGTTCCATGAATCTACATGCAGTAGAGATTTGAGGTGTATGATAAGTGTGACGGAGGTGTAATTGGTCAGTGATCGCAGGGCTCCTGCGTGGGCCGCCCTGCAGCAGTATCTGGACATTGTGGAGAACGAGCGGCCGTAAGTGTGGATTCTGCAGCAAAGCTTACAAGAAGTCAAGCCACCTAAACAGCACATCAGGTGAAAGTTACCGCACAACATATTACAAATATCCATGTTTGGCTAAATCTGTATTTCAAACAAACCTCAGTGCCATTTATAACTATTTCACGAGGTGGTTCATTCGTATGGTCCGCTTTAGCCAATGACACTTAGGTTTGGAGATGGTATTAATAAGTGTTTAGTTGCGATTCACTTCATAAACTTGTTAGGAGTTCACCATAGCTCAACATAGTTTTAAAATACGGGCAAATGTTGTTACGAGCAAGTTTTGAAAATACACCAAAGATGTAAACAGATGGACAGATGTTTTGATGTGGTCTCCTTCTTCTTGAAGATGTGAACATATTTAGTTTTTGAACGCGAGTTGTCTCCTCTCGCTTAAAGGGGTCATATGACACAGCTAAAACGAACATCATGGTTATTTTTTAGATATAATGCAATGTGTAAATACTATTTAAGGTTCATAAACGCTGTATTTTCCACACCATGCATGTATGTATCTCCTCTTTGCTCCGCCTCTCTGGATTTTTTGCAAAGCTCATGACTCTGTAAACCGAGGTGTGCTCTGATTGGCCGGTTAACCAGTTTCTAGTGATTGGTTGAATACTGCAAGCATGTGAGGGAAATGTAACGCCTCTGACCATATTTGAAACGTCAGGTTCCTCTTCAATTGTACTGACATGTACACCACCTTACTTGAGTATACATTTGGGCGGTCTTAGTCATATCAGACCACCAACTGATGATTTGTGGGGGTGGTTACACGAGGAGTTTCAGGCAGGTTCCCACACTTTCATTTCTGCAATTTTACGTGTTTGATACATACATGGACAACTTATAACAAAGACACAGTCACTCGTGCCGATTATAAAATGACAGTCCTAAAGAAAGTCAAAAGTATCGATATATTACTTCTGGATTAATTCACATTGCAAATATGCAGGAGCACGGAGTGAACACACCTTCTTGTTAACATCCTGCGATCTGCCATCCCTTCCTTTCTCAAGCTTGACACAGCTGAGGTTTTGATCAAATATGCTGTCTCTGTGTAAAGGGAGAGAAAGAGGTTTGGAAAAGCATCCTCCAGCACTCATGCGTTCCTCTGTCCTGCAGGTCGCACACGTACAAGTGCCTGCAGTGCAGTAAGGGCTTCGTGTCCTCGGGCGTGCTGAAGGCTCACATCTGAATGGCCTTCTTACATTCACATTGCTTTCTTACATTCTTCAAAATATCTTCTTTTGTGTTCCACAGAACAAAAAAATAATAAAGTATTTGTTCCTAATGTGGGAGTCAATCAGTCTTGGGGACATTCTTCCAAATATCTTTCTCTATGTTCATCAGAACAGAGACAGTTATACACCTGTTGGTCATATTCCCTGAGCATTGCACCCAGCACATCATATTGAAGACAAAATTCCAAATGGACGGGACCAGTGCATAAAAGGATCCGGCTTTTGTGGACTCACTGTCAGCGTGTCGTGTGGTTTTTGTCAGATACGAGTCGGCTCAACTGTTGCAGCAGCAGCCGAGCTCGAGTGACATGCAGCCCGCAGTCGTGGTGTCCGCAGACTCACAAAGCATGCTGGAGGTGGTGGGAGACGGCCAGCAAGTGTCCCTGTCCGCACCATTGGAGGAGGACGCCCTTCAGGACCAGGGTGAGCGTGACTGAACTTACATTTGTGCTAACACACCATGATTTCACACGCAGGTTTCGCCATAGCTGAAGGATTTACCCAGCAGGGTCATTTCACAACAGTTCAACAGCTTCAGGACTCGAGCACACTGGAGTCTCAGGCACTGACCTCCAGCTGCCACCCTCCCAACCTCCTGCACGTGACACACTCTGAGGTACACACACACACAAACACACACAATTGATATTGACATTGTGCCGAAGATGTCACACAGCACAAGAATGCAGCATGGACGTTGCCAGTATTGTTTCTGGAATACTCGCGCATGCCTGCAGACTGAATGCATAATATGCATGTGTATGGCGTCGTTGTTTTTGGAAAACACCGCCTCCGAGTTTTTATGCAGAGACGACAACGACATCGTTTTCAGAAACTTGCATTTTTGATACGCGTTTGTACGGCAGTTTCGTGTTAACGAAGACAACTAATCAGTGAGTAATAAAACAATATTAAGTAATGAAAGTATGTGCAACAGCACAGATAAATGTAATAAAGCAAACGTACAAACAATCTGGTGTTTTAGGTTGGTCTAATAATAGTAGATATCATGTATACTTTATAGTCTTCACTGTATTCAATAATATTGATTTAACCTTACTAAAGTTAAAATTGAATGAGTGAAGAGCAGTGAGTGTGTTTTGTACGCGTTCTTTGTTGTGTGGTGAACAAATCTGAGACGTTTATTATGCTGCTGCCCCTTTAAGAGATGCAGGGGTCTCATATAATGTAACACGCGTCTTGTTTCCAGATGCGTTTTTTCCCGTAAGATAATTGATCACTTTTTACAAATGAACATTCTGTCATTATTCCCTCAACCTCAAGTTATTCCAAACCTGTATAAATGTCTTTGTTTTGATGAACACAAAGAAAGATATTTGGAAGAATTTTAGCAACTGACATTTGTGGGACATCATTGTTTGCATCCAGAATTGTTAGCGGTCCTTCAAATTATTTTCTTAGTATTTGTTCAGAACACATCATACAATCTTTTTTTACCAAGGTTAGTCAATGGTTCCCGCGAAATCTCATTTTCTAACATTCCTCATTGTGTTCAACCAAAAATAGATTTCTACAGGTTTGGAACAACTCGAGGGTCAGTAAATCATGACAGAACTTTATTTCTTGTGTGAACTGTGGCTTCAATTGAAATGACGTCCTGTGATCAGACGGTCACTCTGTCGGCACTCGCTCATGTGTGTCTTTCTGTCCATGTGCTTTCAGACCAGCGCTTTACTGCAGGAGGCGACTCAAGATGAAATACAGCTGGCCATACAGACACAAGACTTCCAGAACGAGGACGAGAACAATAAGAGGGTCTATCAGTAAGAGTTCAGATGTTCCATATCCTCTAATAAGTGTCTTTCAGGATGTCTTTCAGGGTACAGCGTGCAGAAGATGAATCATTGCAGTAATGTGTCTTTATGTGTGAAACATCTGCTACGCAACAAATAGCGCATTTCTGAAATCCGGCTTTTGGATAATGTCTCTTCCGGTTTAGACATGTTTGTTGATTTTTGCCAGGGTTACGATGTCACCTCCAGATGTTTTTGGTTGGATCTTTCTAGGTGCAATATGTGTGATAAGAGCTTTAAGAAGTCCAGTCACCTGAAGCAGCACGTGCGCTCTCACACCGGAGAGAAACCGTACCGCTGTCATCTCTGTGGGAGGAGCTTCGTGTCTGCCGGAGTTCTTAAATCGCACCTGAACACGCACACAGGTGTAAACCAGCCAGACAGACGTTCTCAGGATGCGCTCAAGCCCTGTCACACCGTCTTACCCTCGCTCTTCTCCTCGCAGGATTAAAGGCGTACAAATGTAACGTCTGTGAAGCCTCTTTCACCACCAACGGCAGTCTGAACCGACACATGATCATCCATCTGAACGCCAAGCCCTTCAAGTGTGGCATGTGTGAGGAGAGCTTCCGTACGGTCATGCTGCGCAGGAAACACATGAAGCTCCTGCACGCTGTAGGGTCCAGAGGTAACGCCCATCACTCCACACCTCCAGTTCACATTCACTGCTCAAATATACACAGATGACCCCCTAAAACTTGTTTGTGAGTACCACAAATAATCTAGAAAGATTTTTTACTGACTGAATGTGATCTCTAAAACACACACAAGGTTATTTATAATAATCATATTTTCACCTTTACATTTTGGATGCCAACATGTATGAGTGCAGTTGTTCTGCGTGTCACAGATACGATCTCAACTATATTCCATTGATGTGCACAGTTCTGGAGGCGGATGAGGCCGGCGAGGACGATGATGATTCACATCGCTCGGGGTTAAAGAGAGGTCGCACCGGCATCATCACGTTAACAGAAGAGCAGACGGCGGAGCTGGCTACGAGAACCGGGGACGAGGCGCTGTCAGAGAAGGTTCGGCCCAGACAGACGTGACAGAGATGATCGTGAGTTAAG
>VCII01000452.1:0-76022 GCA_006030095.1 Triplophysa siluroides
AACGTGGCGCCACATTATTGCAGGATCTTTAAAAGGCAAATCTCAATACTGTATTACCAAAATTCTACCAATATGTTAAATGCCCAACAAGAGGGGAAAACACTCTGGATCATGTGTATTCCAACATCAAGCATGCGTACAGAGCCATACTCCTCCCCCACCTGGGCTTGTCAGATCATCTCTCCCTGCTCCTCACCCCAGCATTCACACCCCTCAGTCGACAAACAATGCCCACTAAAAGGACCATCACAACCTGGCCCGAGGACGCCCTCCCCCGACTGCAGGATTGCTTGAACATACACAGTGGGAAGCCTTCTACCATGAAGACCCGGCAACATTCACAAACGTAGTACTGTCTTACATCAAGTACTGTATTGGGAATGTCACTGTGGAAAAGTGCATCCGGGTGTTCCCATATCAGAAACCCTGGATGACGAGCCAGGTCCGCATCCTCCTCCGGCCCGTGACTCAGCCTTCAGGTCAGGTGACAGAGCATTGTACAGCGTACTCGCGCGCCGACCTGAGGAGAGGCATCAGGACTGCCAAAACAGAATACAAGAGTATAGAGGAACATCACAACAACCCAAGGCAGGTGTGGCAGGGCATACAGACCATCACCAACTACAGAGGCCATGCTGTGACACCCGGGGACTTAGACGCGGGGTTGGCAGAGGAGCTGAACAGCTTCTTTGCCCGCTTTGAGTCTCAAACACAGCACTCAGCAACATCACTCCAACGACCACCACAACCCTCACCAGCCTCCAGCACCCACCCCCCGCCCCCCACTCACTCTTGAGCCACAGGACGTGAGGCGGGTGCTCTGTGCAGTGAACCCTAGGAAGACAACAGGTCCAGATGGAGTACCTGGGAAGGTGCTCAAGGCATGTGCCAAGCAGCTATCAAAGGTCTTCACTGACATTTTCAACTTATCTCTGGAACGAGCCGTCATCCCACCCTGCTTGAAATCAGCCATAATCATCAAGATCCCTAAGATGTCACCCACAACATCCTCAATGACTTCCGCCCCATAGCACTCAGCCCAGTCATCACCAAATGCTTTGAGAACCTGGTTCTGAGACACATCAAAGCCTGTCTCACCCCCACCCTGGACCCGCACCAGTTTTCCATACCGGTCTAACGATCGACCAAAGACGCCATAATCATCGCTCTCAACTTAGTGCCGAGTCACCTGGAGCAACAGGGGAGCTACGTCATATTGACTTCAGCTCAGCCTTTATTTCAATAATACCGAACATTCTAAACCCCAAGCTAGCCAACCTGGGGCTCCCACCAGCCACCTGTTCCTGGATAAAAGACTTCTTGGTCAACCGACCCCAGCAGGTGAAACTGGGTCCTCACCTCTCCTCCTCCCGCACTGGCTCTCCCCAGGGCGGTGTGCTGAACCCACTACTCTACTCCCTCTACACATCCGACTGCAGTCCCGCCCACCCAGAGAACATCATTGTCAAATTTGCTGATGACACAACGATGGTGGGGCTGATTATAGGTGTAAAAGAGGCGGATTACAGAGACGATGTCCTGAAACTTGCTGAGTGGTGTGCATCAAACAACCTGGCACTAAACATCACCTAGACCAAAGAACTCATCCTGAACTTCAGTCGTAACAGAGCCGCCCCTGCCACCCTGTACATCAATGGTGAATGTGTAGAGCGAGTGGAATCCTTAAAATTCCTCGGCATCCACATCTCTGCAGACCTCTCCTAGTCGGTCAACACCACAATCGCTGGTCAAGAAGGCCCAGCAGCGGCTACACTTCCTGAGGGTGCTCAGGAAGGAGCAACTAAACACTGAGCTGGTGGAGACCTTCTACCATTCCACCATGAAAACATTGATTATTCACCACAAAATAACATGAACAATTGTATTTGGCATTAACTAACAAGAAACAACATTATTAAATGCTGAAAACTGTATAGCTCATTGTTGCTTCCATGTTAATGCAGGGGTTCCCAAATTTTAGATCCAAGATGTATAATCTCTCAAGATCCTCCAGAAATACAGGGAAAACACACACATTTGTTCCTTTTTAGTAGTTTTCTTATTATGAATCAATAAGTTAACTGTAACTTTGAAATACGTAATGGTAGGGCTGTGATTGTGTCAAATTGTACTTGAAATTGTAATGTTGATTATTAATGTTGATTGGATTTCGCATTTAAGTACAGTATGTTTGAAACTTCCTACACACAGCACTTGTGGCTTCCACTGTCAAAACAAGCACTTTAGGTCAAAAAAGAAGCCATATCTAAACATGATCCAGAAGCGCAGGCGTTTTCTCTGGGCCAAGGCTCCTTTAAAATGGACTGTGGCAAAGTGGAAAACTGTTCTGTGGTCAGACGAATCAAAATTTGAAGTTCTTTTTGGAAAACTGGGACGCCATGTCATCCGGACTAAAGAGGACAAGGACAACCCAAGTTGTTATCAGCACTCAGTTCAGAAGCCTGCATCTCTGATAGTATGGGGTTGCATGAGTGCGTGTGGCATGGGCAGCTTACACATCTGGAAAGGCACCATCAATGCTGAAAGGTATATCCAAGTTCTAGAACAACATATGCTACCATACAGACGTCGTCTCTTTCAGGGAAGACCTTGCATTTTCCAACATGACAATGTCAGACCACATACTGCATCAATTACAACATCATGGCTGCGTAGAAGGATCCGGGTGTTGAAATGGCCAGCCTGCAGTCCAGATCTTTCACCCATAGATAACATTTGGCACATCATAAAGGGGAAGATGCGACAAAGACCTAAGACAGTTGAGCAACTAGAAGCCTGTATTAGACAAGAATGGGACAACATTCCTATTACTAAACTTGAGCAACTTGTCTCCTCAGTCCCCAGACGTTTGCAGACTGTTATAAAAAGAAGAGGGGATGCCACACAGTGGTAAACATGGCCTTGTCCCAACTTTTTTGAGATGTGTTGATGCCATGAAATAAAAATCTTATTTTTTTTTTTCCCTTAAAATGATACATTTGATCAGTTTAAACATTTGATATGTCATCTATGTTGTATTCAGAATAAAATGTTGAAATATGAAACTTCCACATCATTGCATTCTGTTTTTATTCACAATTTGTACAGTGTCACAACTTTTCTGGAATCCGGTTTGTAGTAGGGGTGCCCCGAAAACAACTCCCGTCCTCCTAAGTCTGGCCCTGTTCACGACTAATCTAACTGTTGCATTCTTGATTAGGTTGTTCCTTTGCAATGTAATATAATATATTTTATATAATGTAACTTTAGTTTCAAATAAACATTTTTGTAACAACATTTATATAGTGTTCATATGTTGTGTATGCATGTATGTGGCTATGTGCTACTCAACTACTCAAACAAAAACCCTATAAATCTTTAACATTTTTGATGTCACTAGTATGAACAACTACCAATGATGAGTGCTTGATCACAAGGCACTGATACAACTTGTTCCATTTCTTTTGGAAGTAATGTGAACTCTGTCAATCAGATTACAGCTATATTAGAACTACAACTAGACTGAGAAAATACTTATGTCACATATACACTGTCCGTACTCGTCGCTGAAGAGGCTGATATAAAAGGTCAGATAAGAGATATTTCAAATTTTGTCAAAGTATCTGTAGATTTTCTATTTACATTTTTGCATTTGACAGACACTTTTATCCAAAGCAACAGTGAAGTCGAGGTACATTTGAGGTATGTGCGTTCCCTGGGATTTAAAGCCATATTATACATAAAATATACTAAACAAATGTACTTTGTGTCTCAAATAGAATTTGGACATAATAAACTAGAAATTAAATATTCCCTAACACAGCAACACAACACCATAAATAAACACAGCCGTGGAAAACATTAAGAGAATTTTTTTTCTGATTTTAAAATTTACTACTTATAGGTATGTGTTTAAGTAAAATTATAATTTTTGTTTCATTCTGTGAACTACTAGCAATATTTCTCCAAAATTTAAAATAGCTTCTATTTGCAGAAAATCAAAAATAGAGAAACTGGT
The DNA here is from genome assembly GCA_006030095.1 of Triplophysa siluroides. Taxonomy (NCBI): domain Eukaryota; kingdom Metazoa; phylum Chordata; class Actinopteri; order Cypriniformes; family Nemacheilidae; genus Triplophysa; species Triplophysa siluroides. The sequence goes on from VCII01000452.1 coordinate 4,019, forward strand.
GAAAATAGCAGAAAATACGCTCTGTATTTGAAAACAGGTTAATTTAAACTTTTAAGCAATACAACAGTAATATGTGTACATCATGTATTTTGGAAAAGTTATGATGACCTCGATGTAATGAGTTTCAATAAAAGGAAGGAGGCGGGAACCGGCGAACGTTTAACAAACTTTTAATCAAAATAAACAAACAACTGAAAATAAAATGGTGGCAGCTCCTCACGGACCACTGCCGCCCACACAAACACAATCGCCCACACTCTCCACAGCAGTCCTGTAGCTCGTCCTCTTATGCTCCCGATCTCCTCTGTGAGAGATGCGGGACCGGTGTGCGCACTGCTGACACACAATATCACTCATGCCACCGGCCCCGCCTCCCTGTCTCACGGCTCTCGTCCTGCTACCCTCGTTACATACCCCCATCGCCCCTTACAGGCCGTAGGGTACCACCGAGACTGTGCTTACTTCCCCCCGGGGAGCCCGCCTCGGCATCCGCAGCCCCTGGGGGTATGCACCGGCGAGACGACAGAGGAAAAAGAAAAAAAAATCTGGTTCCGTTCCCCGACACACTGTCGCTCAGTCCTCAGCCAGCCGATCACTTCGGCCCTCGCTGGATGTCCATTCTCGTCGGCTGGCCAAGCGGCTTTGGCGCTTCATTTGATGGCAGTCCTTCAGGTCTGCCAAGCCAAACTTCTCCAAGGGATGGATGAGTCTGGACCAGACTACTTCCTGAGACTCAGGTGAGGAATAGGGAGGGTAATTCCCACCCGGGTGCAGAGCACATAAGCGCACGTTCTGCTTACGGAGGTGAGACATTTACTGGTAAAAGGAACCATAGAACCGGTTCCCCCCGATCAAACCGAGTCGGGCTTCCACAGCCACTACTTCCTCGTGCCCACAAAGGATGGTGGTCTCCGTCCCATCCTCGATCTCAGATACCTGAACCGTACTTCCACATCCAGATAGCCCCCCATCACAGACGATTCTTGAGATTGGGTGACATATCAATACACGGTCCTTCCGTTTGGGCTGTCCCTGGCTCCTCGCACTTTCACAAAGTTCTGAACTACCTCAGTTTCTTCCCCCTCGTTGGAGGTGTTTCTTTTAGTTAGTCAATATTATTTACTGTGTTTTTCCCCATCGTGGGTTTACTTTGGATTTGTAATTTAAATAAATATTTTTGTTAACCCTTACCTGCCTGCGCCTGGGTTCTGTCTCATCCCGTTCCGTGACAAGTATAGTATTGCATACTTCGTATCTTCGAAGAGTATTTAGTTTGATCACATTTATCAAAGATAGATACAGCTGTGCGATTATTTCCGAAACCATACGGCGTGTTCGGAGGGGAGGGGCAGGCTGAACTAAAGAACATTGCCAACAAAACACAGACATCAGTTTCACTCACCGCATACGGTTCATGTCCGGCATCTTTTAGCGCAGGGACGGCTCCATATATCAGTTTCAAACAACCCTTATATCCACCCTTTATATACAGCAGTCGCGATTTCTTTAAGACTGCAAGGGAAGCTCAGCTTCCCCTATAATTGTCAAAAAATGAATGGTCAAATATATGTACTATTATGTTAACATTTTATTGACTAAAAATGCGTTAAACAGGTTCATCTCGAACGAAAATAATTTAGTTCAGAATCAGCTACTTAGGTCGGCTGACTCGATTTCCTTCTCATTCATTCCCGTAGCGTACAGTGCATTACTCTGTTGAAGCCCAGCGTCCATTGACTTCAATGGGGCTGCTTTAAACATTTTTTTTCAGTGCTTAGAAACAAGACGGTCATTGGATAATGCTGCCATTATGTCCCGCCCACGGACGCTCAGCGTCTCTGGGATGAATGGAGGAGTGGGCTGGCCCGGACTCCGAGCGTCTGCGTGATGATTGGAGGGTCTGTCATCTCTTTTTAATCCACTTTTATTTCCTAAAACGCTCGTTTTTTGGGGTCGACAGCTTATAAAAACGTATTTCTTGTTTTTTTTTAGCTTGTTTGCTATACACATTGTCACATATCAGCTTTTAGACATTGTTTTATTTTTTATAAATCATAAATGACAAGGAGGCGGCAGCTTCTCGCAATGCAAAGAGACGGTTGGTGTGGGCGTGGTCTTCAGATTATGACGCGTATCACTCTGTGTCTCCATTTCCAACTCAGTCCCATCGCGGATTTTGCATGTGTAGTCGAAAGACAAACTGCTGCAACCTTCATCGTATATTTCACACAATTTCACACCACATTCATTGTTTCAGTTTAACATAATTCCCACATTTCCTCCCGTTGAGTTAAATATATATATATATATTAGATCGTTTGTTCATTAATTCATATAGTCTGATCTAGCCAGCTAGCAAACTGCACACGATGGCAGACAGTGCTAATATTGTCGACCTGATTTTGGCAAAGCCATTAGAAAGTCTTCCTTACGAGGAGAAACTTAGAATTAAACAGCAGGGCAGATCAACACCTAAGATTGATTTAGTGCAAAAGATAGGGAAAAGTAACAGGTCTTTTCAGCTCTCCTGGTATGACAAAGTTAGCTGGCTGACTGGAAGTGCTGTGAAAAAGAAAATGTACTGCTGGCCATGTCTCTTGATGAAACCATCTCATGGATGTGTTGTTTGGTCAAAATTGGAGTTTGGAGATCTGTCAAACTTTGACAGGGCATATAAAAAGGCATGAAAATAGCAATGAACATGTGAGTGCATGTGCAAGATTAAGTTGCATGGGCAGGATCAGGGTTGAGCATGCAATCAATGAAGGTGCTCGCATTCAAGTGGCTAAACATAATGAAACTGTTAAACAAACAGGGCCTTCCTAAACCGCCTTATTGATGTGACATCCTTGCTTGGCCGGCAGGAGCTGTCATTTAGGGGACATGATGAGAGTAGTGAATCATCCAACAAGGGGAATTACAGAGAGTTCACAGAAACATTAGCTAAATATGACTCTGTCCTGTCCACACAATTCGAGTCCTCAACTGTGTTTTCTGGTATGTCACACACTATTCAAAATGACTTGATCTCTGCTCTTGCAGCCACCATTTCTGATCAGATCAGAGATGAAATTCAGGATGCTCCCTTTTTTGGATGGCAGGTGGATGAAACCACTGATATATCCTGCCGTGCCCAACTCTGTCATTGTTCGCTATGTGGATAGTGCAGGTAAAATTCAGGAGCGCTTCATTGGATTTTTTTATGTTTCTGGGGGGCGAGATGCTCAGTCCGTTTTTGATGTTTTAAATGAGAACATGCAGGGCTACAATTTTAAGGATAAGCTTGTGGCACAGACCTATGATGGGGCTGCTGTCATGGCTTCAGCTCTCAATGGTCTGCAGGCCAAAGTGAAAGCAATAGCCCCCAGTGCAATGTTTGTGCATTGCTATGCACACAGACTGAATCTGGTGCTGTCACAGGGGGCCAAATGCTTGCCTGAGAGCAGAATTTTTTTTGCATCACTCTCTGGGTTTGCCTCATTTTTCTCAAAATCCACAAAGAGGACGTCTTTTCTGGAGTCTGCAGGCTGCTCAAGGTTGCCCAGAAACGCTCCTACTCGATGGAATTTCACATCACGGATAGTGAGCACTGTGGCAAACAATTATGATGGCCTCCTGCAGACATTTGATAACATCATTGCAGATACGACAATGGATGATGATACACTGGATTGTGCCAAAGGCTTCGTGAGGAACTGGAGGATTTTGAGTTTGTGTTCATGTTGTACACATATGAACAAATCTTCTCTGAGACTGATGTGGTCTTTGATATTGTCCAGCAGAGAGCGATGGATGTTCTTTACTGCAAGAAAAGAATTGAGTCTCTTCTTGCATTTGTCAAAGAGAAGAGGTCAGAGGGGGCTTTCCAAGCTGTTTATGCCAAAGCAGCAGATCTCACATCAGACCCAAGAGATGAGCCCATGAGAAAGCGCCGTCTGACCCAATTGCAGGATCCCCAAGAGCGCTACAGAAATCTGTACATGGCCATCCTTGATAACATCTTGGAGCAGATTACTCGACGTTTTTCAAATTTGGAAAGTATGCTTTTCTTAGAATTAGTCAATCCAGGGAAATTTGATGACATGAGACAAGCATTTCCAGAGGAGGCCTTCCAAAGTGTCCTGAAAAGTTATGGCCATCACTTTGATTGAGGGAGACTGAGGTCTGAACTTCAAGTCCTGTATTCATCAGGACTTGCAGTAACAGGGGAAAGCTGTGTGATTACTTGGTGTTCCTTAAAGACATGGAGTTGGACAGTGCAATGCTCAGCTTACAAACTGTTTTTGTGGCAGCTTCTAAGCCTTAAAAAGTTACACCCTAACACAATGGGCCAAGGCCGTTTAAGCATTGAGAGGACACTGGTCAAGTCACTGGAAAAGACGCCTAGTTGGTACGAGGGTTACAGATTTTTCTTGAAGGGTTAGGGGAGAATATAAATTTTTTTTGATTTTTTAAAAGATCAGCAGCCGCCACTGATATACAGTAACATTCATCACCTAAATGCAGTGAACAACAAACACCTGAACTTCGCGAAACGTTTGCTCTCTCTCTGCCTCACACAAGTGAAAGTGATGTCTGCGCATGCTCCTTCTCTTGCGCCTCCTGTCGCTTGGGCTTATCTGGCAGAATTGTTCAATAAGGGACTAAGAAAATTTGTTACGAAACTAAAATATATTTTCGAAAAAAACTTTCGAAACCAGTACGATCGCTGGGGAGTGAATCGAGCACTGAAACTATGTAATACCCACCCCGTCGTTTTTTGAATGACCATGTTAAGCATGAGAAGACAGCACGTTTAACATTGTAAAGAGGTCAGAATGCATGAAACACGTGTTGCACGGCCACTTTAAGGTATCCTTTATATTTGGTTTTCATCCATGATAAATAAGTTGTTTACAAATGATTTATAAAGCAGTTGTGAGACAGCATTCTGTTTCCACAATAAATAATAAAAATGTTTCTGGTTTTGATTAACTATTGGATGTTTTAAATCATTAAAGACGTCGTAAACAAACAAGTTAGTCCGTGCAATTAGTGGTGATCAAAGTTTGATGAATTTATCTTGGTAATTAAGAAAAAGACGGCTTTGGATAAGCATCATGATCTGAAGGCATTCTGGAGGGCACCGTAAGCAACATGGTTTGAAAAATGACATAAGATATGAAATATAAGATTAAATAAGATTTTGCACCCTTTACTCACACATTTCACTGTCATTTTGCCACGCTCCCTCACCTGTGTTTTTGTTCTCATTGACTTTTACACCTGCACCCCATTATCTAGTTCATCCCAATCACCTGAGTTCTGACTACACACACAACATTCCCCGAGGCAACTCTTACCACCACCTTGTTATCGATGAATACTTTTCTAGTTCGCCCAGCCAGATTACCTTGTGTGGTCTCCGTGTATGTTTTTGGATTATTATCCTAGAGACCTATTGCTCTTGACTACTGCTTTTCATTTGGATTATTTTGGGTTTGTTCCCGGAGCATCACATTAAAGCTTTGTTCACCAGTACGCTGTTGTGGTCATCTGTTTCTTGCCAAGAGGGTTTCAGACTAATCATCTGTACCTTTTTAAGAATCTTAAAAAAAGACTTGTTACTGTTCTTGGCACTGAGAATGTGACAATAAGGGAATGTAAAAATATGTCATAATGTACAATAAGAGCAAATGCAGAAAGAAGAGTTATATACAACATATGTAAAGTAGTTTAAACGCCTTTATTTGCCATCCATATGTAGCATCATTTTCACAATATCAGATTGATATCTGCTCTAAATGTTTGTAAACTCATAATTAAACTTGATTGTCTTTATTATAACATATTGGTTTATGTTTATAAGTTAAATTAAACACTAAGGAATTAATAACACATAAATAACACATAACAACAGTTCCCTTTCTGTCGGTCTCTCGACGTTGTGTCGAAGACGACAGATGGGGTTCGCCCTTGAGAACCAATCAACTCTGACTACTATAGAAAATGCCAATGAAATTTGGCGAATTAAATTTGCATGAATGTCCGCCGAGCATGCCGCGGAGAACGGATATAAAAGGAAGCCGCCCTCACTCCTTCTCTGGGCAAAGAGGCCCTTTCTACGACGCAGCGGATCGTCCTAGAACAAAAAAGGACTTGAGCATTCCCGTCCCGCTGACGGTGGACGGATTTAGGTGTCTGGGCGTCCAGCACACCATCACTGCGTCTGGCACTCCCGGTCACGGGGGGGCTGTCTTCCTACGGGAACCGCCACCATCGTGCTACCAATACGAGCGTTAGTGATATGGGGAACTCTGCGAATGTAAACCCGCCAGCCAAGTGCTCACGGGCCGATCGCACCCCCCGCTCTTGACCCAACCCCACCAGTGCATACCCGGATCCTCGGGATTAGACGTGTGTCGACGCATCGGAGGGAGACTGGCATCCGACTCTGACGAATCCGAGCTCCCCCCCAGGGGGTCGAGCTCAGGAGGAAGTAGAAGTGATGTCAGCCATGCTAATCCGGGGATACGTGGTTCCTGGGGGCGGAGCGCGGTGCAAACACGCCCACCCCGGGTGCCATTTGTTTCCCGGAGGTGCATGAGGAGCTGTGTAAAACTAGGAGCGCTCCACGGACCGCTCCCGTCGAAACAGCTCCGGCTCCCTCACTTCCCTCGAGGGTGGGGCAGCAAGCTAGATCCCCGGGTGGAACGTGCGGCTGCGGTGCATCTGTGCCGCAGACGGCTGCCGCCTGGGGAGAAATCCACGCCTACCGTCCAACGCGTGTAGGACTTCGACATCTATGGTGCCGAAGCCTTGCGCTGCCGCGGACCGGACTGCCTCCTCTCTCTACGCCCCCATCCTGCAGGTCCGCCAGGCGTTGAGAGAGCTCCACGAGGGTAAGCCGACCCAGGTATAATGCAGGTTTTCTGTGCCGCCACTGACAGCGCTCTACGGAGCGACCAAGGTGGCGGCACGGGCCCTGGGTCGGACGATGTCCACGGAAGTGGTCCAGAGTCACCCCCGGCTGAACCTTGCGCAGATGAGTGACACCGAGAAAGTCCGCTTTCTTGTTACACCCGTCTCGCAGGGTGGGCTGTTGGTACACCGTCGAGGACTGCGCTCAGCAGTTTTTGACGTGAAAAAAGCAGACAGTGGCGATTAGCCACATTTTTACCACGCTGCGACTCGGCCGCCCTCAAGCCTCCGAGATCTCACGTCATGTCTGTTTCCCGGCAGCCCAGGACCCCTTCCACATCGGCTCCGGTTACTGTGCCCCCACAGGTGGCACCCCGGAAGTCGAGGTCGAGGGGGATACTTCACCCCGTCAGCTAACTTCTCACGAGAAGTGACACTGACGGGAAGACCCCAGGGGGAGCAACATCGGGCCCGACCTTCACAGCTACGGCTCTGATCAGTCGGTACGGGACGGCTCCTGCCTCGTCACCAAAGCCGGGCCCTTCTCAGGGCCTGGCGCCCACTTACTCACAGTTTTCTGTTTCCCCTGGGAGTTCATTCCCTGCCGATCGCACACTCCACTGGACTGTGCCCGGCAAACCCGACCCCACGCCCTGGCGAGGCGTAGGGTCGTACACACACGACAGCTGCTACCACTCTCAAGACAGTGCGTGCAGCTGTCCCGCCAGGCAGGTAAGTAGGCAGAGCCAACCTTCCCTCCGGGGCCCCCTCCCCGCGACAGGGTTAGCTCCGCCAGCCATCGAACCACCCTCCATGGGAATGGTGAAGCAGACCGTCCCCTTGGTCCCCCTGTCACAGTCCCTGGGAGCTCGAGAGCTGCCCACACTGTCTCGGTGGCTAGGGCAGACGGTCCGTCTTGGTTACTCGATCCAGTTCGCCAGAGACTCTCCCAAGTTTTGGGGCATCATCTCTCCCTCTGTCTGAGGCTAGGACGCCTACATACTTCGGGTAGAGGTCACCACCCTTCTGGCAAACAGGCGTCGAGTTCGTCCCTCAAACCAAGATGTTCGGTGGGTTACAACCCGCACTTCATCGTTCCCAAGAAAGATGGCGGGTTGCGCCCCGGAGGTCTGCGTACCCTGAACTAAGCACCTTCACAAGCTGCTGCTCAGGATGCTCACGCAGAGGCGCGTCCTGACACCCATCAGGTGTCAGGATTGGTTCGTGGCAATCGACCTGAAATCCCTTTCGGTCTGTCCCTGTCTCCACGGTCTTCACGAAGATCGTGGAAGCCGCCCTTTCTCCCTGAGGGGAGGAAGGTGTGCGGGTACTTAACTATCTCAACGACTGGCCTGACACACTCGTGAGATCTGTTATGTATACAAGGGGCCTGGTGCTCCGGCACCCAGATCGATTGGGAATTCAGGTCAACCGAGGAAAGGACAAGCTCTCCCCAGGGCAGAGCATCCTCTTTCTCGGTAGGGAACTCAACTCTGTCACCATGTCGGCGCAACTGTCCGCAGTACGCGCCCAGCCGGTGTTGAACTGCCTGGAACATTTCAGGCAGACAGCGGTCCCCCTGAAACGATTCAGAGGCTCCTGGGCATGGCGTCCTCGTCGGGTGAGACCCCTCGGGTTGATGCACATGAGACCGCTCCAACACTGGCTTCAGAGTCGAGTTCCGAGGAGTGCGTGGCACACCGGCAGCAGGCGCATGGTGATGCACCAAAACCCGTCTGATGTATCCTCATGATATGGTTCCCACTCCTGGTAACCCATGAGCTTCCCCAGGTGGACCTCCACCTCGCGGTTAACTACTCAGCCCGCACGTTCCATGCGTTCTCCTCCAAGGACGAGACCATACCTTGTCCACCGTATTCCTCCCCACGGGTAGGAGGTGGCCTCTGCAGCGCATCCCTAATTAAGGAAGTTGCGCTTACCCGGTGTAAACCCGAGCCGGACGGCCTCTCCCCAGTAGAGAGCTAAGGCCTCCGTCCGTGAAAGGTTACCGGTCAGGGCTGTTCCCATCTTTCTCCAAGAAAGCTCTGGAACCCCCCGACCACCACACTGGAAGGTTACAGTTTCGCGAAAGCATCGAGCTGACACGCCCAGGCCTGTTACCGTCTCTTCGCTAGAGATTGTGACGCGATACAGCGTTGTGGCGTTTTCCATAGAGAACCCCATCTGTCGTCTTCGACACAACGTCGAGAGACCGACAGAAAGGGAACGTCTCGGTTACGTATGTAACCTCGGTTCCCTGATGGAGGGAACGAGACGTTGTGTCCCTTATGCCACTAACACGTATCGTATTCTGCTGCAGTCGTGAGAGGCTCTCAGGCTCTTCAGAACAAAAGGTGAGTGAATGCTGCACGCCGGCTTCCTTTTATACCGGACATCCGGGGGCGGAGCCCGGCATGCAAATTTCATTCGCCAAATTTCATTCATTGGCCTTTTCTATAGTAGTCAGAGTTGATTGGTTCTCAAGGGCGAACCCCATCTGTCGTCTTCGACACAACGTCTCGTTCCCTCCATCAGGGAACCGAGGTTACATACGTAACCGAGACGCTTTTTTATGAGACAAGCAGTTGATATACAGTATCCTCTTAATTATTTGAGCACAGACCTGACAAGGATATGTCAACATACAATTGCTGCCGACCCCAGCGGGTCCAAAAAAGAGAATTAAAATAATAAATAAGATAAATAACTTTGCTGAAAATATCTAAAACGCAAGTCAAATCCAAACATATCTCTGAATAAAAAGTCTTAATTCCATATTTAAAGATTCAAATCCCATGTGAATTCTTCCCCATTGGAGGAAACATCACGTGCCGGTTAAATAAAGATTACAAATGTGTTTAATTTCATTGTGCCCAGTAATTACATAATACATTTGAAGGTTATGTAATAAAAAGCGTTTGTAATGTCAAAGGCTGCAGAAAGTCTCTTGCTGGCCTTTTTCTGCATCCAAGACTTCGACCACTGGGGGGCACCATCAACATACTATATAATAGGCATAAGCTGTAAAGACAAATGCTTTGAACAAAACCAGCTTGTTAATGAGAGCTTGTTTATTATAGCTTGATAGAGAGTGGTCTCATAATATTCTCATAATATTCTGTGGTCAACACGTGTGAAATGACCTGGGTGGGTCAAACGGGGTGACGGATGGATTGCACTATTTACAGATTAAATATAAATTAATACATTTTAAAATGCACAAAGTTTGAGATTTAAGATTTTGTTTATGTGATTTGATTTTTATATGTTGTAATGCAAATATAGTTTTGGTTGATTTATAGTGTAAGGTACACTAAGGCCTGGTTTCACAGACAGGGCATAGTTCAAACCCGGACTAACCTTCAGTGAAATTAGGATATTTATATGTAGTTGCCCTAGTAAAAAACATTACTGGTGTGCATCTTGAGACAAAACAATGGCGCTGACATACTTTAAAGCGGCAGTCCGCAAGTTCTTTTGAGTAAAAAATAACAGGGAATGTGATCGGACTCCTGCGAAAACAATGATGAATATTGTCAAGGCATTTCAAAGATAGCAAGAAATCTGGGATCTGAAAGGATTGTAAACGGATGCAGACATCGCTTTATTTCTTCTGAACATGTAAAACATTTCAATAGATAACACAAAAAACGTAGAGCACTTGTTGTGTTAATACATACAGGTGCAGTTTCATCGGTTGTTCTTTCTCTCTTTATGTTCATTATGATAAATGTAATTTAAGCCCTATTCGCCCAGGATTGTTTTATCTGGGGACCTTGTGTGATTTAGAGATGACCTCCCCACATCTGTATTTCATGTGGCGCGAATAAGCACGGACTAGTGAAGCCTGTGATTTTACTTAAATTTACGGACTTATTTCCCTGATATGATGGCAAGGCTTTTCATATACAACCCCAATTCCAATGAAGTTGGGACGTTGTGTAAAACGTAAATAAAAACAGAATACAATGATTTCCAAATCCTTTTCAACCTATATTCAATTGAATACACTACAAAGACAAGATATTTAATGTTCAAACTGATGAAGTTAGTTGTTTTTTGCAAATATTCACTAATTTTGAATTTGAATCCAGCAAAATGTTTGAAAAAGGCTTGGACAGGGTCAACAAAAGACTGGGAAAGATGAGGAATGCTCAAAAAACACCTGTTTGGAACATTCCAGAGTTGAACAGGTTAATTGGAAACAGGTGAGTGTCATGATTGGGTATAAAAGGAGCATCCCAGAAAGGCTCAGTCATTCACAAGCAAGGATGGGTGAGGTCCACCACTTTGTGAACAACCGCGTGAGCAAATAGCCCAACAGTTTAAGAACAACATTTCTCAACGTACAATTGCAAGGAATTTAGGGATTTCCTCATCTACGGTCCATAATATCATCAAAAGATTCAGAGAATCTGGAGAAATCTCTGCCCGTAAGCGGCAAGGCCGAAAACCAACATTGAATGACCTTTGATCCCTCAGGCGGCACTGAATTAAATACCGAATCAATGTGTAAAGGATATTTACCACATGGGCTCAGGAACACTTCAGAAAACCATTGTCAGTTAACACAGTCAACAACACCCAGAAACGTCCCAACTTCATTGGAATTGGGGTTGTAGTATATATAGTTGAATGGTGTATAATGATTTATGACCGTGCCTGTCAGCATTCGAGACCCACGTTCAGGGATTTCTGTCCGGTTCGCGATACAGAGTTTCCATGAGAAATAACAAAACTGGAGACTCCCGGTCAAAACGGCAGTGTTGGCAGCTCCATTTGCGCTATTTGTGTCTGTTTATGTTCTTATTTGTTTAGTGTTATATCATCTGCCATGTTATCTGTGTTTATTATGCGCTTCTGATGTACAGTGACCACCAGTGTGACAGGCTACGACTCAAAACATCAGACTCATCCGCACACGAACAGTTGAGCAGTGCCGAATCACAACTCACATAAAGAAATACCTCCGCACATCACCTGCAGTAACAATTACAAACTGAGATGGCGACAAAGAGGCCAATCCTAAGGACTGCCACTTTAATATGTTTTAAGATGAGTTATTTTCAGTTAACACTGCTCAAACAATAATTTTAGTCTGGGATTAGCTTTAAATCTTGTCTGTGAAACCGGGCATATATGTCCTAGGCTTTTTAACCCTATGTTAATCCCTGATGCTGGAACATGCATTTACATTGAAGCAGGAAAAACCAAACACAGACGTGAAAATTTTCCTCCTTATATTCATTACACGGCTCTAAATGAGTCAAACTATATGTAAATTTGATGCATAATAAAGAGGCATCCATAGGCCTATTTGCTTTCAGGGAGTAGACGGGGTGGGACTAATTATTGTGAAAAATGTATACAACCATTCAAAAGTTAAGGGTCACCTACATGAAAGTGAATGAAAGTGACCTATTTGTCAGTTATGGTTACCCATACCCGAAATATACCTCTGCTTTTAACCCATCCAGTGAGTAGTGAACACACGCACAGCAAGTGGTGAACACACGTACACCCGGAGCAGTGGGCAGCTATCACTGCAGCGCCCGGGGAGCAAGTACGGGTAAGGTGCCTTGCTCAAGGGCACCTCAATCATTACCTGCCGGCTCTGAGGATCGAACCGGCAACCTTCTGGTCACGAGTCCGACTCTCTAACCATTAGGCCACAATTGCCCACTTTTTTTTTTTTTTTTTTTTTTACATACGTACGTCTCAATATTTTTTCTAGATTTTAGAATAATAGTAAACTCATCAAATCTAACCCAACTGGACTAGATGTGTCTTGTAAAATAAATGTTGTGACGGTGAGTATGGAGACTTATTTTGATTAGTCATTCCCGAGCATTGAGTATTGCATGATTATTTTAAACTTTAATGAACACGCTTGTGTGGAGCGAGAGCCGTGATGTCTGTTAAGAAACAACCCATTTTAATACACAAAGCAAGAGTCCTACATTGACCTGATGAGCTATTTGAATTCGAAATGATCCTAAAGTTGTGTTCAAATTAAGTATTTTTCTACAGCATTTTAATGGTCCTGTAATATTTCTTTATATAGTGTTACATCGTGTCTACACTGGACACGGCGTGATGCGACAAGAGAAATTAGAACCCATTATAATTTTTCATTTTGTCCACACTGGATGCTCACCGCGCTGCGCTGTGTCCGGTCTAGACACGGTGTTAGTCCTGCGTAGCTACAGTATAGTATATCAGATTTTTAGATTAACATGTGATACTATATAATTTTCTGAAGATATGTTATGATGCTGACTGAGCTTTCTCATCTTATTTCGAAAATTGTTCTTACGTTAAAATGATGGCAGAAGTGCAATATAGTTTGGATGTGATACACATGCTGTGTAGGGGTGGGAAGGGCCACATGAATGTGTCACGGGGTGACCCGGGCCGGAACTTGTTTTTTTGAGTTGTTGCGATGGAGGGATACTTCCGGTGTAACACCGGGTCATTTCCGGACTCGCGAATGAGGCGGAAGTGCGGCGAGAGCGGAACGAGCTAAATCACCGGCACGTGTGATGGGAAAACCCCAAACGGTGATTGGAGCATGAGAAGGATAAAAGGCGCTGGCATTGGAGGAGAGTGGATCCACATAGGGTCGATAGAGTTGGTCTAATGGACAAAACTAAATTCCAGAGCATAGTAACTGGTTCCCATGAAGGCCAGATGGCCTTTTTGGGAAGAATACTAATAACCTGTTAAACTGTGGGCCATTTTTTGCATTTCCGCCTGAATTTCACATATCCAACTTGAAATGCACACCATATCCACATACAGTGGTGTATATACAAAATATTTTCATATTCCAGGAAGCCCCTCCAAATTTCATAAAACACTGCTGAAAGTGATAACCATTATAGTATGTGTTGTCAGTCCTATGAAAAAGACACAAAAATAAAGTCTGTTTTTGAAAGTGTATCACTCTGAGCCTGAGGGGCCCAGTAACCTGCAGACAATTGTTCTTGATTCCAGCAGGTCTCAACAAATAGATTGTGTGGTATTTAATTATTATTCTAAGGCACCTCAGGTGTCCTTTTTCTTAATTTCGGCCTAAATTTGACATACCCAATTACAAACAGATGCCATAAACACATACAATGGTATAAAAAATTGAAAAGTTGTGTGTATTTTTACAGTAAATCTCAAAATTGCATGTAACACAGCTGAAAGTGCATGTAACAAGCGGAACTTGGTGTTGAGTTTGCTCATGGTGTTTTGGTACACCTCCCTAGTGAGCATTGCCATATCTCAGCCTCTGATTCATCTATTTGGACAAATGAGGGGTCCACATAGAGGTTGTTGTTGCGAATCAGTCTTCTCATTGCAAAAAGAATCTTGCAGACAAAGATTCCAGGTGCCAAAAGGTAAAAAATGTATTGCTCGAGTTAACAAAGTGAGATGCAAATGTTGGATCTGACTCCAACATTTATACAAAACTTGCAAGGTTTTAGTCATGATGTCACCTTATTTGACTAACCAATCCTTCTCTTGTCTACCACCTTTATGTCATGGTTATCATGACCTGAATCTTATACAAATGTGTATAAAACGAAGAGCAATACATAGTGAATAATTGTCAGGGATTGGAAAAGAAGAGAACCCAAGCGCAGGCAGCTTGACATGAAACAATGATTTATTTAAATTAAACACAAAACAAAGACCCACGAGGGGGTAAAACAACAAAACAGGAGAATAAAATAACAGAGAGAAACAGGAACGAAGACTAAGTAAACTAAACTAATACAACACTTGACAAATCTACACTGACTAGACAATACCTTATAGGACACAGCGCAGGAAAAGGACATGAAGTCTTTGCAGACACGGCACAAAACAAACTCGCACAGGACAGAAAACACGAGGGCATAATAAAGGGATCCAAATCAAGAGGGGAACAGGTGCGGGGCATGAAATCATTAACAATCAATAATGAGGAAACGAGGGGCCGGGGACAAAGACGAGACATGAGGACACATGGCACGTCAAAGCAAAAGCAATGCCATGTGTCTCACACAAAACGCGTGGGGACTGTCATGACCCTGCCACAAGGCTAGGAAAGCATGACAATGAGAGGCAGTATCATGACAGTACCCCCCCTCAACGGATGCCTCCTGGAGTCCCCTGAGGGGACACACTAACAAGAAAAGACAGACAAAACAAAAATAATAAACAAGTTAGTGGGGGGAGCACAAGAGTCCAAGGGGGGAGTCCAAACAAGGGCAACAACGACTAGGGAACAAGACTAAGGTGCTGACTGGATCGGACTGGATGCTGGCTGGGGTGTCGGCTGCACCGGAACTGGATGCCGGCTGTGATGCGGCGGGAACTGGATGCCAGCGGCCTCGATCCTCGGGAGGAACCCAGCGGCGTCAACCTTTTGAGGAGATCCCGGCGGTGTCGACCTTTGTGAAAAAACAAAGACCCACGAGGGGGTAAAACAACAAAACAGGGGAATATAGGGATGGGTTCCTCGACACCCCGTGTCGACACAAGTCTCGAGTTTTTGACACACTAGTGCTTCGAAACAGTGTTCCGGAGCATTGCTTGAAATGAGTCTGTCTCGTGACCACGTTACCTCACTGACACGTCACGCAGGGATCAAACTCAAAGCGCGTCAATTTCGCTGTCCCATAGGAATATGCTATAATTATTTATTTGATTTATATTATTTTACGTAATGTATTGCTAATTAAAGTACTACTATTGAAAACAGTGACATGTTAATGTCTGTTGTCAAAAAGTAAATTGCAGGTTTATCACCGTTCCCAAAAAACGGTGCTAATAAACGCCGTCCTTGGTTCTCTGCACGCAAGAGACCCCGTTCTCAAGTGTGGGAACACTTCAGTCTCGACACTTCTAATAAAATGTCATGTTTGATAAGCGAGAAAACGTTGTCTTATTCTAATAATACATCGTCAATGCTTCGTCTCCTACGTTCCAAACATCCAAACGCTCTGGGCAACGATACTCAAACAACAGAGCACCAGTCTGGACCATCTGGAGAAGGTAAAATACATATTAATAATAAATATTTTTTCTTTGGGACCATAAAGACCATCTATTTCCTTCAACAAATGAGCAATAAAGTAATTAAAATGCAAGAAAAGTCTCCTGTTTTGAGTTAAGATTTTCATATTCTATTCCATTTTGATGTGTTGTAATAGACTACACTATTTGAGAACACTGAGTATTTAAGTATCCATTAGTTTCTTCAGCAGTGCCTCAACAAGCGGTGCAGTAATGTTGAGTCAATCCGTGTGCTTGCAATGGCCATATTGCTAGATCCCAGATTTAAGACCCTTGGGTTTGGCAACCAGGATCAAGCCTGTGACGCTGAAAGGCTGTTGACGAGTGAATGTGCTTCAATAATCTGGCCAACCTGGGAGCATGCTTCACAAGTTGAAGCATCAACATCTCAGGCATCTGCATCTCAGAATCCACCATCATCACAGGACCTGTGTGAGTTTCTGGATAGGCGGGTCAGTGAGACACAACAGCATCATAGCTTTAATGCCGATGCCACCATCGAGGTTAAGAGATACACCCCCGAAGTGAGGACCCTCTCAAATCCTTCCAGGCCCATTAAGAGTACCTCCATCTACATGTTTTA
Organism: Triplophysa siluroides; assembly: GCA_006030095.1. Taxonomy (NCBI): domain Eukaryota; kingdom Metazoa; phylum Chordata; class Actinopteri; order Cypriniformes; family Nemacheilidae; genus Triplophysa; species Triplophysa siluroides. The sequence goes on from VCII01000452.1 coordinate 20,553, forward strand.
GCTAGCAAATATATAGCCATTACAGCCACATCTGTTCCGTGTGAACGTATATTTACTAAAGCTGGGGATGTGATTTGTAACAAAAAGGAGCCGCTTAAGCCCCAGCACAGCAGAACAAATAATATTCTTGAATAAATGTAAGTAATTGCATCTGTATTTGTGCATTTGTGTTTTTTTATTATGCATGTTTGTGTAGGTTTTTAAGGAATAGACAAAAAGGGTGCAATGAAAAAAAGCATAAAGGCATCATTAAATCAAAATAGTTTCAAAAAAACAGATTGTCAGATTGAACAAGTTATACAATTGGAAATGTAAAGAATTTAAGGAGTAGGGCCTACATCAGACGTGTTTGAATTCATGTTGCGCTGTGCAGACCAATTGGCGTTTAACATTAAAGTACCACGAGAGCAACCAGAAAGACATAGAGCAGTCTGCTCTCACGGCACTATGATGTCATAATCCAGGGGTCTCCATCCCTGCTCCTGGTGAGATACCGTCCTGAAGATTTCAGGTCCAACCACGATTAAGCACAGCTGAAGCAGCTTATCAAGGGTTTGCTTGATAGTTACAAAGAGATGTTTAGACAGGGTTGGAGCTGCAGTCTGCAGGACGGTAGCTCTCCAGGAGTAGGGTCGGAGATCTGATCGGTGTGTGCAGCACTCCCAATCGAACAGACCCAAGGATCTTTGTCATGCATGATATTTGTATGATGACATATACGCTCCAGACACATCCCGTAAGCCATTTTAGAACATCATCACTCACAGCAAAATGTTTTTCGAAATGTTGTGTACGTTGTGCAGGCTCTGGTCTTAAAACCGCCAAAACTGCTAAATCTAGTGACAAACGTGCTAAGTTTGCAACACTGGTTCATGGATGCCTTGGTGCACATACAGTTTCTACTATCCAAAGGTGTTTAATGTGTTTCTGAAAGTGGGGGGTTGTCAATGAGAGCTTGATTATTGTAGTTTGATATAGAGGAGTCTCATAATATTCTAACACAATCTCATGGGAATTCATAACTATTTTATGAGGTGTATAAATTGGGTATATGTCGAATGCCATGTGACTAACCCGGTAAACATGATTCCATCCGCTTGATGGGAAAAGTGTTAACAGCAGTATTAATTATTAACGACATCTTGGGATTTTTTAGGTTATCTGCTAACCCTGCTAGCTGTTTCCATTTATTGCGTTTTATTCAATTTTAATATTCAAATGTCTGTGAAAAGAAAAAGAAAAAAAACGACTATATATCAATCTGTTAATATGGGCATCGATTTTGATCAGCTTTGGTAACACATTTAAAGGCATTTTGAGTAAAACGCCTCTTTATGTAATAAAGCGCATATAAATGTCTTAAACTGGATGCGATGAGATCTGATCTAGAACTGTCTCTACAGTTACCGTTTAAAAGTTTAGTGTCACTTATGAACTTATCAATATTTTATTGTTAACTCACACAAATGGAAAGTTATATCATTAGGTCAAAATAAAAACATTAGTTGTGGAAAAGTCCTCTTAGACATATTGACTGATATGCATGTGTGTCTGTTGTTAAATTAAAGATGAACAGTGATGGAGAACATTGAGGTTGTTTATTTTGATTGTGCTCAGTAATTACAAGAATAGAGCATTAAATGGTTATGTCACAGCCTCTTGGTCAAGTAGACATCCTTGTGTGGAGTGATGCTCTGTCAAAAACACACAATTTTAATATGCAAAGCAAAAGCCCAACAGTGACCGGAGATGTAATGCAATTCTTTCATGGAAATGAGCCATTTGAATTTGAAATGAGTCTAATGTTATTATTCTTGGAAATTCAAATGAACACATTTTCTTAGTCCTCAACATTTAATAAAAAGGAAAAAAAAAATATCAGCACGATATTATTGTATTAGTCCTGCATTCAAATAGAAGCATTAATGCTATACAATAAAATAAAGCCTATCAAATTTTGAGGTAAAAATGTAGTATTTTATACTTTTCATAAGATATGATATGAAGCAGACTGAACTTACATCTTATTTCGCAAAGTGTTCTTAAATGTTCTTAAATGTTAGCAGAAGTGCAATATGGTTTGGTTGTGTATACACGTGCTGTTTAGGGGTGTGGTTAACTTAGAGAAGAGTGTTATAAAAGTGAGTTACCACCACTTTAACCATTCAGAATTGAGGGTAATACCCATTTTGAGGTAAGAAATGATTTAACATTTGTCTTGTTTGAGTGATCATGTTGAAAACGCTACAGCTTTCATGACGAGGGAAGGTTGTAAATTAGTTTTGTTTGCTTTTTAAAAACAATTAAACATTTGATCACTACAATGCGGAGACTCATGATCAATATGTGACATGTTGAGATATTACTTAAGTTCTGTCAAAATCTCATTATAAAACCTTTGAGAAACAAATTTAACGTTATAAAAATAGGAGAGATTTAGTAAATAAATAATACTCTGGAAGTCTCTGTGTATGTTAAAACACTCTGTATGTTATGAATAATAACTACAGACATGTTTCAGAACAGACAGACAACAGACATGAACTGGGAAAAATGTGGACATCTAGTTTACTCACTCTTTCTGTCATGGTTCCACCTCTCCTTGTCAGGTATTTCTTGGTCTAGAGGTGGAATCATACAGGATCCTTTGTTTCTCTAGTCTGCGTCATCGTTCCTACCCTCCTGTTTCCTAGTTTGTGTTAATTAGTTTATCCCTTGCACCTGTTCCCTCTTGATTTGCTCCCCTTTAAAACATCCTCGTGTTCTTTGTCCTGTCTGGTTCATTGTACGTCTTACCTCGTGTTCTACCTGTACCTGTACCTGTACCTGTACCTGTACCTGTACCTGTACCTGTACCTGTACCTGTACCTGTACCTGTACCTGTACCTGTACCTGTACCTGTACCTGTACCTGTACCTGTACCTGTTCATAGTTAGTCTTTGTATTCATGCCCCCGTCTTGCCTTGTTCCCATACCCTGTGTCACGTAAGTCTAGTTAGTTAGTGTGTTTATAATCAAGTGTTTGTTTTCTTAGTTTAGTTAGTCCGTGTTCTTGTTTATTGTTAAAAGTATCCTGTCTTGTTTTCCCCATTGTGGGTTTTGTTTTGCCTTTTTGTAGTCTTTGTTATTTTTGTTAATAAATCTGTTAACCCCTTCACCCCCTGTCGTCCTGCCTCTGCCTGCAATTGGGTTCTACTGCCTTGTCTCTCTGTGCAATCCATGACACTTTCAAACAAAAACTGATGCAACTAACCAGAACCTGAAAAGCACATTCAGAATCACCGAATAGACTGTGATTTGTCAATAAATACATTTTAAAATGACTAAAGTTGTTTGCTGATCTTGCTCTCATCAAGTTAGATCAGATGAGAGTGCAGTGATGCTGAAACATCAGAGAGGAGCCGTGAGAGCCGTGATGGACATGAGTCTGTTTGTGCTGCTTCTGTTGTCAGGTTGGTGTCGTCATTTCAATCTGTTTTCACAAGTATATGTGCACATGCATTTATTTAAACATGCTCATTTGAACAGGACTTCTGTGCAGCGTTTCTGGTCTTTGGCGACAGTATCACTACATTAATCAGAATATGACATGGTCAGCAGCTCAGAGTTATTGTAGAGAGAGGTTCACTGATCTGGCTACTGTAGACTCTATGGATGATGTGAACAGGATGATAAATACAGTGAATGATGGATACAGTGGATCAGTGTGGATTGGACTGAAGAGGGTGACACAGGGTCGTTGGGACACAATCTCCAGTACAGTCAAAATCAACAATTTGACACAGGGTCTGGAAGTCAGATATGACATTATACATTTTACTTGCTACAATGGTGAGTGCATTTAGTCCAACTGAGAAGAGTTGAGTCCATATATTAACTTTGTGTGTCCTATAGAAAGTACTGGATATATCAGGATACAGCTTTGGAAAAACTGGACAGATGCTCAGAGTTACTGCAGACAGTATCACACTGATCTGGCCACCATCAGCAGCATTGAGGACACTAAGCAGCTAAATGATGTTGTTGGATGCGGGCCGTTGGTCTGGATTGGTCTGTTCTTTGACTTTTGGCAGTGGTCTGATCAATGGAGTCTCTTCTTTAGAAACTGGGCAGCAGGATACACATCACAGACGTCAGCATTTGAAAACTGTGTTGCCATGTCAAGCATTTCTGGGAAATGGTTTCAAGTCCCCTGTACTGAACAGCAACCCTTTATCTGCTATGGTGGTAAGTTTACCATGTTAACTGAATAAAATACTTTAAATGCTTAAAAAACACATGTGGTGTATATTCATGGATTTTTTTTAAAGATGTTAAAAAACAGATCATCAGACTGAATTTGTCCCATGATGGAAAATACAATTTGAATGACCCTTCAAAACAGACTGCCATTCTGAATGAGGTATGTCCCTCTCCTAAATACTGTCGTCAGATGACCTTTCAGGTTACAAGAATGTCTTACAAATTCTGTACATTTGTTGACAGCCCACCAGCTCTTCAAAGTCATAGCAGTTATGTATAATATCTGACCTAAAGTATTAGTGGTAGAATGTGTGTGAGGTCTATGTGTTGGATGTTCCTTAAAACCTCCAAACCATTACTTAAAGTAAGAGGTTGCCGTATGCTGCCATGTATGAAGCATTAGAGAAAACAAGCAACAGTTGGATTCAGTCTACTATGTAGTCACCAGTCATTATAACAGCATTATATACATTTTTAAATGCAAAGACAATGCAAAGAATTGCTTTATACTACTATAGATGAAATACATTTTTACACCCTTTGGCTACACATTTCAGCAACATTTTTTAATTACCTCTTCAATGAAAATTGTCTAGTATAGACGGTTTCAAAGCAACAACATAAACAAACGTTACTGCAAATGCACGCTTTAGTTGTCCAAACTTAACTTCCGGTACACATCCACAAAGCATTGAGTCCCTGTAGATTATTTCTGAATACAAGCAAAATAAAAGTAAAAGTAAATTACATTCGCTAGCAAGTTAATGTAGTCCATAACTCTCTGGTTTGGTTCAGTTACTAAATCAGACACTAAGAGACTGCAACGAACAGTCAGGACTGCTGAGAGGGCTGTTGCTGTCCCCTTGCCCAACCTCCAAGATCTTTACACCTCCAGAAAGAGAAAAAGGTATAAGAAAATCACTCTGGACCCCACTCATCTAGCTTACTCCCTCTTCCAACTGTTGCCATCTGGCCAGTGCACTGACCAGCAGAACAGCCAGACACAAGAACAGTTTTTTGTCCCGCCGGCTATACTCAGCATGAACAATTAAGAGCTCTTACACATTTTCCATCACATTGCACACTTGCACATTGCATCTGGAAACTGTACATTATAAAAATGTCTAGCCAGTCTTATTTTGGGATACCAGTTAGAACCGTTACTTGGTTTATCTTAAATGTGACAAAGTTACACGACCCATTCAACAAATTGTTTATTTCATACTAGTATTATAAAATAAAATATGCATATAAATTAACCTTAATTTAAATAAAATAAAACAGAAATAGTTATATTATTAGCCATTAGCCAGACCGATAAACAAACACAGACCGGAAGTTAACTTCGGTCCGGCACGTGCATTCGATGAAACTGTTTATGGACAAAAATCCCATATACCTGCGGTCTTGGAACCAAACTACTAGAGGCTTTTTGACTTGGGCCAGTAAATCACCACTTAGCAACACCTTAGTTACTGACAGATAGCATCCTAGCAACCACTCAGAATTCCTTAGGGTCACTGCAGCAACCACACACAACACCCTAGAAACTTGTTTTTACCAAGAATTATAAAAGAAAATTGTTGTTGTAGCCTATGTATGTCATGATTTCTTTCTGGTTTTCAGATAACCGAAAAGCTAAAGAATGCCGGACTGGACAGTCACTGCACATTGAGCTGGAGAAAGGATGAAGGTGGAGAGATGTTTCATCCCGAGAGCAAACACACAGTGAAGTCAAATATTAGATGTGATAGCAACTAATGTTCAATGCATTTCATTAAAGTGAACTTTTAAACATGCTCAAATAATATAACGATAATTCAATATATTTACAGATCTCAATATTGATCTTTCCACTTATTTAGTGATATGATTAAATGCAAATATATTTTAGGAAGTACCTTTACATAATCATTTTCTAACTTGTAGGGTGTTTTCTCACCAAAGTCATTGCATGTTTTGTAATTAGAGCATTTGAAGTATAGTAAAGAGAAAGATGATGTGCATGTAAGCTGGTGTATGGGCTTTGAAAAAAAACAGCATCTACTCATAAATATTTGTAAATTGTCATATCAAACTGGCATTACAAGACAAAAAAAATTTAATTAGCATTTAGTATGTACAATAACAAGATATAATGTGCATGTATAACTGTTTAAAGGAAATAAAATAAATGAATGTGAAGACTTTTCTCAAAGACAATTCTTATTCTTGATTCCTCGTCATATTTATAGATTCATATTCCACCATAATGTTCATTCTTCTTTATAGCAGAAGTTGCTTACAAAACTATCTTGTACGGTATAACACATTGTGGAGAGAATAGGACCGTTAGTATTTGTCAAATTATGTGAAAATCTTCTTGGCCAGACACAGAGGGTGACCAGTGTCGTGATACAATGTGCAAAAACTTGAACTATTTGAATATGAAAACCAGTCATTCCTAGTGATCATTAGAATTGTAAATCGCTCAATATTTGATTCGTCCACACCACAAAACACCACACAAGCAAACAGTATATACTTAGACTAATGATTGTGGAGTTTTAGTCTTGCATTTTTACAACCCAGGAAAACGTTAAGACCTCCTAAAGGTAATAACATGATATGATTCAGGGTGACCCTATTATACAAAAAATTTACTAAACAAATATAGCCTACTTTGTGTCTCAAATTGTCATGATTCCGCTATCATGCCATGTTAATTCTTGTTCTTGCAGCGGAGTCATGGCATAGCCTTAAGTTGTGTGGAGGGAGAGATAGTTTCCCTAGGGGCCTTCTATTTGACAACTCAAGATGTCAAATGCACATTTTCTGTTCACTGATGGATGACTATATTAGTGGTAAAGTACTATAACACATTACTTTTAAAAACTTGCTTGCATTGCTTTGGGAAAGTTAACCCCCCAACATCCTACATGAGGTTGTCGAACTTGTCAGTTTGAGCACCCAGCAGAAACATAAATCGCCACAATGCTTGTGCAACAGATACATTGCTAGCAGCACATTTATACGCCTCTCTAACCTGAATGTCGCCTATACAGGACGAACTGCCTTCAGTAATAGAGAATGACATTTTGTGTTCGCTGTAATCACTGTATTTCAGACGTTTCATATGACGGCATTACAATGCCAATAAAAAACGAGCGCACTGCTGATGCTGGCTGCGCGCGGCAAATAACTTCCGCGAGAGGACAACGGATCTACACGCGAGGAAACGGGATCCCGCGAGCTCGTTTGAAACCTTCGCGCGCGCATTGCATCCAATGTGCGCGCAATACTAGCCCTCGCGCGCGCATAACATCTTCTGTGCGCGCAATTACAAGACCTCGCGCGCGAAGGACGCGCATAAACAGTCTCGCGCTCTCACCTGCTGCTTTTGCTCGCGCGAACATTTTTATTTTTGGCAGTCGCGGGGCGGGACTTGCTGTTTGGTTGTAACCTCAAACGTCATTGGTTCAAAGATCGCAGCCATGACGCAGTCAAATAGGCTTCATACGAAAGCAACTTGTTGCGCAAATTACAGGAGTAATATAAAGAGCTTTGTGAATTTAACTTTTAAACAATATTTATCGTATATTTAGAACAATTTTTGTTTATTATTTAATGTGAAAAGTCTTTGGTGATGACCGAAATGAATGAATAAATGATATATTTTTTCCTTGTGAAGGAGATATTTGCCACATTAATTTGTTGGACCTTCATATTAAATATACAGTATATAAAAGCACAGACAGTGCATATGATGGAGAGAATTTATGAAAAATGTAGTTTGTCCTTCCATTTGCAAATGTGTGGTAGGCTATCTCAAGTTAAGACCCACAACCCACAACCTTGCGTTGTTAACCCAATGCTCTTACCACTGAGCTACAGGAGAGACATAAATCATATAAGGGAACTAAATATCCTGCATGTCTCTTGATTGATGTCATAGACTGCATCATAGGTCCTGAGGCCTCAGATTATTTTCTGAAAATAACTGATCATATTTTCTGTAGCTCAGTGGTTAGAGCAACAGCAAGGTCATGGGTTCCATCCCAGGATTGCACACAGTGAGAAACAAAACGTATAGTACAAAGTCCCTTTGGATAAAAGTGTCTGCCAAATGCGTAAATGTAATATTTGCACGTGATATTCATTTTAATAGTAGTAATATGCAAAAGAACAATATTTCCTGACCCAAACCTGTGACACTGCAGCTCAAGTCAGGACAGGATCATGAAATGACCTTTAGGCAACTGATAGGAATGAAGGATTTCAGTGTATAAAAAGTGTAAGGGATGAACCTGACAGGGCCTGTATTGTTGCAAGTGCTACACATACACACACATCATCATAAAAGAGAGGAGACCTGTGATGGAGAAGCTGCCTGATGATCCTCAATAAACCACTACACTTAGACTGAGCTTCATGAGATCTACGTTTTGGAATACCATTTCTTTGTTATTCTTAAATTAAAAACTATACAAACATGCTTAGGCCCACATGCATTTAATTTTTAATCGCCATAGGTAATAGGCAGGTATCAGTGTCATCTTTTACCTGCAATAAGAGTCAACCATGTTAAGTCAGTAAACAATATAGAAAGAGGTTCTAAATCTAATATCTTCTTAAAACTAAATCTCCAGTTTCGGGTGTGTGTTCTTTATATTGTCAAGGTCAATGTATTGAAGTTTTTGAATTTGAGTATATTCAACCTTTAGGGAGTTTAAAAAGTGTATACATGGTTGTGCCTTTTGTGGAGAGAAATGAATAGTTCACAAAACATTAAAAGCAATAAAATAGCACAGTTTACAAGTGTTTTAAAATGTTATAAATATCTCTGAAAGTGGTCTGTGCATCGTTTGAAGTGTTCCTGACATTTTAATGAGGTTTTAAATGTCATCATCTTCAAGCAGCTGTAAAAAAACTATGGGTAACTACATCTTTTGAATAACAACCAGCCAATAGCAGCGCTGGTGATCACTAGTTCTTCTATTGATAGGCTATATGCCTTTCCATATAGTGAGCGTGTAATGATCCCAGACCATTTAATCCAGATATATAATCGTACACAACAGGTCCGTTCGAAGAACCGTATCATACAGACATGATTTGCGGGATTATGTCATCTCGGATACTTTATTTGATCATGGATGTAGTAAGCGACCGAAGAACGGGGCCCAGGTCTAGATTGATGATAACGTCCAATCACAAGTGACTTCCGGAAAAGGGGAAGTAACCAATGACGTTTGAGGTTACAACCAAACAGCAAGTCCCGCCCCGCGACTGCCAAAAATAAAAATGTTCGCGCGAGCAAAAGCAGCAGGTGAGAGCGCGAGACTGTTTATGCGCGTCCTTCGCGCGCGAGGTCTTGTAATTGCGCGCACAGAAGATGTTATGCGCGCGCGAGGGCTAGTATTGCGCGCACATTGGATGCAATGCGCGCGCGAAGGTTTCAAACGAGCTCGCGAGATCCCGTTTCCTCGCGTGTAGATCCGTTGTCCTCTCGCGGAAGTTATTTGCCGCGCGCAGCCAGCATCAGCAGTGCGCTCGTTTTTTATTGGCATTGTAATGCCGTCATAATCACGTGGTGTGTGGTCAAAAATTTCACGGCTACATTAAAACCACACTTTGTGCCCTAGCTGCTCCTGATGCAGATCGTAATGTTTTCCATGTAAATGTTCATTATTGTCTTGCCTGGATATTTGGTGTAAACTTGCGAACGGCCCCATTTCAAAAATCTTGTCCATCGGTACCCCCCGTTGAGGAACGCTGTATTAGTAGGAATGTCTAAAATACTAATATTTAAGATCAATAATTCAGTTTTGCAATTTCACCTATTTCAACTTAAAGGTGCAGTTTGTAGAAATCGCCGCTTGAGGGCGCACGATCAAAACAACAACAATCGCGTAGCTTGATGACGCTGTGTAGAAGCATTGAATGATGGGATATGTTGTCTTCAACTCCACCGCTGATGGTACTGCTGATACATCAATCAGACGGGAACGAGGAATCATCTAAGCGGAAGAGGGAAAGTAAATAAAGTTTTATAAATGTTGCGTTTGATGAAATCATTTTATTTCATTATAATATATTAGACCAGAGAGTAATGTAAGGTTTAAACTAAATTGTTAGTCATAGATGTTACAGTAATTGTCCAATTGTGTATACAAATTCACATTCACTCCCCTTTGCCCAGTTAAACCGAGTCACTTTTCAGTTTTATAATACTAATATTGGTCCTTATGCCTATTATCTCCAAATAAATTATTTACACACATTTTATAGCCCCATTCATTTCAAGTCAAAACTTTTATTACACAGTTATGTTATACAATCATTATATACCACCAGAAAATACACATTGTATTCATATTAATAGATTAGTCTATGTGTTATTTAGTCAAAGACCACATCAGGCACATCTGTAATGTATCTGCTTGTTTTACACTCTTTGGCCACCAGGTGGTAATGTGAGCAAATGAAGCCTCGAGAAATGAACTAGTGATGTGACGTTTGACACCGAGGCCTCGAAGCTTGTATACGAAGCATCTCACAGTGAAACACTGTACCGGAGCTTGATTCGTTTTGCCATAACCACGTGATCAGTGACGCCCGAAGCTTCGATTTTTAGACACAATCACGTGACTGCTTCGTATTCTGATTCACACATGTCACGAACCCTCGGCTCGCGCAGGTTTCGATTGTCTTTTCGCTTAGTGACAAATTGGGACTAAAACTGTCACAGTGGAAAGAATATGCCTGCAAAAGTATTACATAATAAAGAAATATCCTCGCACTGTTGAACACGTCCTGTTCCTTAATAGAAATCTTTAGATGTTTCTATTACCCACAAAAATAAAATGTCAAGTCCACAGTTCTACAATAATTGTATTTAATTTTGTCATGTATGTCTACATGCGCCTCGCTTGTGAACTAGCAGGATTAAGACAAATGCTTCTGTGAATAACTGCATGTGCTCATCGAAGCACATTCATTAAAATGTTGTTTTGTTCCATTTATTGATATTTTAAATGTAGTCCTATCAGTTATGTTACACTAACTCATCATTGTTTTTAATATATCGATGTGAAGTGACGTATTGCATGAAACATTAAAAACATAAATGTACACAGACAGCTTTTCCACCATTTTACCACAAGATGGCGCAAGTGTGCACCGTTTTGAAAGGCTTCGAGTAACGAACCATTTCATGATACACTTGAGGGGAAAGCCTCTCTGCTTCGAAATGCTTCATTTCACAATCACCAAAATGAACCCATTTGTGAACCAATTGGCTGAAAGGGTTTAATGCTTCATGAGGGCTTCATCTCGCCACCACTAATCCACATGCAGTAAATGATGTATTTAATACAAAAGGCATACAAAGGGGTTAATCCAGGCAGAGGAAACACAAGAACAATACACACCAGACAACTGAACACAAGGGCTATATATACAAGGATGAAGGGCCAAACAGGTATTGAGACACAAGTGAAACCAATACATGATAACAAAACAAAGCATGATGGGAACTGGAGTCCTTACAAAACACAGACAGAACACAGAATAGCACGGCGTCCTCAGGTGGCGAATCAAGGCGCCAGCAACAGGGCATAAGTCCCTTTATCTGCTATGGTGGTTTGTTTACCCAGATCACAGAATAAAATACTTCATAAGATGCATTAAAACGTGCATATAGCCTACGTTAGTGTATTTCTATAGAGGATGCTATTTAATCTGGATTCATTTTGAAAAAAGATGTTAAAAAACAGATTGTCAGATTTAACTTCTTCCATGATGGAAAAATATAATTTGAACGACCCTTTAATACAGACTGCCATTCTGAATTAGGTATGTCTCTGTCACATACATTAATGCAAAGACAGTACAAATAACTGCTTTATCCTGTTACCTGGCGCAGCCCTTTTTTATAGATTAAATACGTTTGTGCACCCTTTACTCACAGATTTCAGCTGCATGTTTGATTTTTTTACATTAAAAATAGTCTATAGAAGCCACGTTGTGATGGGCTCTTTTGACTTGTGCCAGTAAGAAACCAGTAAGCAACACCCTTTTGTTTATTTTGTAGCCTATACAAACACATGGATTTCTATCTGGTCTTTTATAGATATTTGAAAAGCTTAAAAGCGCCGGACTGGAGACTGACAACACAATAAACTGGAGGATGAATAAAGGTGGAAAGGTGTTTCACCCCGAGAGCAAACATAAAGTCAGTTCAAATGAATGTGATAGGAACTAATCTTCTGTATTTTTTTTAAGAATCTCAAAAACAGACTCGTAACTGTTCTTGGCACTTATGTGACAATAAGGAAATGTAAAAATATGTCATAGCGTACAATAAGAGCAAATGCTGAAAGAAGATTGATATACAGTATGTAAAGTAGTTTAAACGCCTTTATTCATATGTAGCATGATTTTCACAATATCAGATTGAAAACATGTATCTACTCTAAATGTTTGTAAACTGTCATAATAAACTTGAATTGCAAAATCTTTATTATGACATTTATGAACACCAATATGTCATTTTGTTTATGGAAATAATTTCCATTTTATTCAAGTTTAACAAAATAACAATAATAAAAAAAAATTAGGGGGGCATTTTATTCATTCTCGATCATTTTATTCTACAATGCAGTCAAAGTAACAAAATAAATGCTAAGAAAATAAATAACACATAGCAACAGCTTTTGTATGAGACAATGAGTTGATAAACAGTATCCCCTTAATTATTTGAGCACAGACCATATCAACATACAATAGCTGCCGACAGCTGCCGGTCCAAAAAAGAGAATTAAAAAAATTAATAAGATAAATAACTTTGCTGAAAATATCTAAAATATCTAAGATTCCTAGTGATGACAGGGTTGCTAGCAGTATCTGGTGATTGACAGTGTCAAACGCTGCAGATAGGTCTACCAGAATTAGGACCGAGGATTTAGATTCTAGGCTAGCCGCAGTGCTTCTGTGACCGATAGCAGTGATGTCTCAGTGGAGTGGTTTGTTTTGAAGCCAGACTGCTTGTCATCCAGTAGTTTGTTCTGGGATAGGTAGGAAGACACCTGGTTGAAAGCTGCCCTTTCCAGTGTTTTTGCAATAAATGGGAGGAGAGAGACAGGTCTGTAACTGTCGGGAGTAGAAGAGTCCAATGTGGGTTTCTTCAGGAGGGGCGTGACCTGGGCCTGTTTGAATGTGGATGGAAAAGTGCCGGTGAGCAGGGAGGTGTTGATGATGTGTGTGAGTGCAGGTGTGAGTGTGCTGGATTTGGCCTGAAGGAGATCGGAGGGGATTGGGACAGGTGGTGGGGTGGCCGGAGAGAAGTCTGGTGCCTTCAGTGTCTGTAAATGGGGTGAAAGAGGAGAGTTCGATGGCTGAAGTGTGGGAGGTGTTTACCTAGGTCTGAGGTACCGAGAATTGTTTGTTGATGTTTTGTCAGTGAAAAATACAGCGAAGTCTTCCGCAGTCAATGATGAAGTGGGCGGGGGAGGATTGGGGCAAAGAAGCGAGTTAAATGTCTTGAAAAGCTATCGAGTGTTGGGTGCATTGCTTACCTTGGTGGTATAGAAAGACATTTTAGCTGTGGTAACACTAGCAGAGAAAGAGGAGAGTAGTGACTTGTAGTCCCCTAGGTCAGCAGGATTCTTGGTCTTGCGCCATTTCCTTTCAGCAGCCCTGAGTGTACTACGTTGTTCACGGATGATGTCAGACAGCCAGGGGCAGGAGGGAGTGGCACGAGCCGGTCTGGAGGACAGAGGACAAAGGTTATCTAGACAGGATGTAAGTGTTGAGCATAAGGTGCCCGTGGCAGTGTCAGCATCTAAAGATGTAAAGTTGGAAGGAAGAGAGGATGTCACTTTAGCAGAGAGTGTGCTAGAGGAGAGAGAGCGAAGGTTCCGTCTAAAGTGAACGAGTGTTGGTGCAGTGCATGTAGGAAGGAGCATGTTGAAAGTGATGAAGAAGGTTGATGAAGAATATGTTGTAATGCAAATACAGTAATGGTTGATTTATAGTGTAAGGTACACTAAGGCCTGGTTTCACAGACCAATAAAACAGTTGAGTGTCCAGAAAAGCACCATATAAATGTAACAAATGATTTGTATTATTATAGTGAAATTAGGATATTTATATATATTTGCCCTAGAAAAAAACATTACTGGTGTGCATCTTGAGACAAAACAATGGTGTGACATACTTTAAGATGTTTTAAGGTGAGTTATTTTCAGTTAAGACTGCTCAGACAATTTTTGTCTGGAATTAGTTTTAAATCTTGTCTGTGAAACCGGCCATATATGTCCTAGGCTTTTAACCCTATGTTAATCCCTGATGCTGGAACATGCATTTACATTGAACTAGGATAAACCAAACACAGACATAAACATTTGCCTCCTTATATTCATTACACGGCTCTAAATGAGTCAAACTATATGTAAATTTGATGCATATGAACAGGCATCCATAGGACTATTTGCTTTCAGGGAGTAGACGGGGTGGGACTAATTATTGTGAAAAATGTATACAACCATTCAAAAGTTAAGGGTCACCTACATACGTACATCTCAATATTTTTTCTACATTTTAGAATAATAGTAAACTCATCGAAACTAACCCAACTGGACTAGATGTGTCTATTGTAAAATAAAAGATGTGACGGTGAGTATGGGGACTTATTTTGAATAGTAATTCACGAGCATTGAGTATTACATGATTATTTTAAACTATAATGAACACGTTTGTTTGGATGCCGAATGCCGTGATGTCTGTTTAGAAACAACCCATTTCAATACACAAAGCAAGAGTCCTACATTGACCAGACGAGCTATTTGAATTTGAAATGATCCTAAAGTTGTGTTCAAATTAAGTATTTTTCTACAGCATATTAATGGTCCTTATGACCAATGTAGCAACCACACAGGACTTCTTAGACACACCATAGAAACCATACATAACACAACTAGCAGTGTGTTAGTGAGTGTTGCATGGGATCGCAAACTCATTTTTTTCAAGAAATGTAACAATATGTATTACAATATATATTTGTCATTTCTTTTTGGTCTTTCGTATAATTGAAAAGCTAAAGAGCGCCGGACTACAGACTGACAACACAATAAACTGGAGAAAGGATGAAAGGGGAGAGGTTTTTCACCTGGAGAACAAACATACAGTCAGTTCAAATGAATGTGATAGGAACTTATCGTCAGGACATTTCATTGAATTAACTTAAACAGACTCAAAGAATACGAAGATCATTTTTTACTTTTTGTTGTTTTGTGTTGTCATGACTTATGAAATAATGTGACCATAAGGAAATGTGAAAATAGTTTAGTACACTGACACCACGTATAGTAAGAGCGTATATGAGAAGAATGATATGTAAGCTAGTTTATGCCTCTTCATCTGCATTTGATATGTACAGCATAATGTAATTTTCACAATATCATATTTGCATCTACTTACATTTTAAACACTGACCTGTCTATAACTCAGTAATTGATATTAGTTCATTTTTAACCAAAACAGTTTTTTTGCAGCTTTAAATGCATTCTTTCAGCATCATAAGCAAGCATTATAGTAGTCTCTTTACAATTTAGCATTACCTTGAATGCCTAATGCAAAAGCTGTGCGTTCACTGAAAATAAAGATGGAAATGTGACTACAACAATATTGAAGTATTTCCTAAAAAAAATCTAAATATGCCTGAATCAAAATGGTTGATCAATAGTTAAAGATTCAAATTCTTTCCCATTGGAGGTCACATACATGGTTAACAGTCTGGTTACAAATAAAGATGAAAGATGAAGTTGAGAATGTGTTTAATTTGATTATACTAAACAATTGACTAAATTAATTTAAAGGCTATGTAAAAAAAACGCTTTTCTGATATCAAATGCTTTAGGGAGAATATCTCTTGTTGGCCCTCTGCTGCAGAACATACAGTATAATAGAAATAAAGCTGTTCAGACAAATGCTGTGACCAAAACCACCTTGACCAAAACCACCCTGACCTGCCCCAAAACCAGGTCAGGGTGGTTTTGGTCAAATATTCTGTGTTTGTTTACTCTAAATGGACTTGAAACTATAATGCAAGTTAGACAATTTGAAATGTAAAGAACTAAAGGAGTAGGGAGACCAATTGGCGTTTAACATCATAGTACCACGAGAGCGACCAGAAAGACATAGCTGCTCTCACGGCACTATGATGTCATAATCCAGTCTCCATCCCTGCTCCTGGTGAGGTACCGTCCTGAAGATTTCAACTTAATAGTTACAAACAGATGTTTAGACAGGGTTGGAACTGCAGTCTGCATGATGGTAGCCCTCCAGGAGCAGTGTAAAATACAGAGAGGAGCTGTGAGAGCAGTGAGGGACATGAGTCTGTTTGTGCTGCTTCTGCTGTCAGGTTGGTGTCGTCATTTCAATCTGTTTTCTCAAGAATATGTGCATGTGTGTTTATTTAAACATGTTAATTTAAACAGGACTTTTGTGCAGCGCTTCTGGTCTTTGGCGACCATATCTCTACATAAATACCACAATGTCATGGTCAGAAGCTCAGAGTTATTGTAGAGAGAGGTTCAATGATCTGGCTACTGTAGACTCTATGAATGATGTGAACAGGATGATAAATACAGTGAATGATGGATACAGATCAGTGTGGATTGGACTGAAGAGGGCGACACAGAGACGTTGGGGATGGTCAAATGGAGATGGTCCTCTCACACAGTACAGTGCATGGTATCCAGGACAACCTTCTGGTGATGGAGCATGTGTCACTTTTGCCTGTAATTACTGGTATGATCGTCCGTGTGCAGTGCTTTACCAATTTGTGTGCTATGATGGTAAGTAGTCGGTTTTTAAACAGTTGAACAATTGAAAAAAGAGCAGAGACCTGACTTTATTTTGCATCCCTCAATAGAAAATATTGGAATCATCATGATATCGAGTTGGAAAAACTGGACAGATGCTCAGAGTTACTGCAGACTGCATCACTCTGATCTGGCCACCGTCAGCAGCCCTGAGAAGCAGAGTAAGCTAAATTCTGTTGTTGGATGTGGCCCATGGGTTTGGATCGGTCTGTCCTCTGACTCTTGGCTGTGGTCTGATCAATGGAGTCTCTCCTTCAGAAACTGGGCAGCAGGACAACAGTTTCAGAGTTCTGGTGACTGTGTTGCCATGACTGACTCGGGGAAATGGCAGATCGCAGAGCAAGTCGCAGAGCAAGACGAAAGCCGAGCCCAACTTTTTCTCATTGGAAATTCCATTTCAATCCGAAATGTGAAAAAAATTGGTAGTAAAAAACGATCGCTTCAGGTTCACAGGGACTTCAAGTTCAAACAGACTTATATGTATTTGTCGTTTTGAACAATTCTCATTTACATGCATGGAGGTATTTCTTTCCATTCCTCCATTTATGCAGTGATATGACCGCGAGGTTTAAACATGTCAAAATACTTTTAAAATTTTCAAGCATGCTTAATGTGTTCATATATGCTTAAGTGTTCAGAAACTTGTGTGCCTTGTGTTCAGAAAATGACCTGGTTGGGGCAAATGGGAAAATGCATGTTTATGTGACTTGATTTGAATAAATTCTATGTTAAAAACATTATTCCTCATTATTCCATAAATCCTTCACACAGCCAGTGGTGGACTGGCCGGCTGGAGCACTGGGAGTTTTCATGAAGCTCCTCTAATGAGCTGGTGATTTAAATCAGGTGTGTTGAACTAGGGTGACCATATGAGCCATTTCTTTCGGGAGTCGCATTTGTCTACCGCACACGTCATTGAGGTTCTCACATTTCAGTAAAAAAAAGCATTATTAAATGAACATTTAACATCGCTTAAATCGTTAAATCATTGTAGTTCATTGTAGTCATTCTTACCTTGAAATATAACGGCTGCATTTGTTGCTTATACTGCACTGCCTTTACTGTTTAATGTTTGTTGTTTTATTGGCTTTGCAATGTGTCTTTAAAAGGTCCTTAGAAACATTTGTTTCTAAATTGTGGTGTTGTAGAATGATTTGTGCATCAATAAGCTGGTGTATTATGTTGACAGCCTGGTGTTTTGGGCTGCTCCTGGTGAAAAAGTCCAGGACCACTTTTTAGTCGCATCCCGTACAGCCGTACAACACGCATTATACATAAAAAAATTTACAGGCATGGATTTATCCATATCGTCGCTGTCGGGCGGAATCCTCGCATCTCCAAAACCATTATTTTTCACAAAATGTGCATGGAAAGGTGCGTACAGTGTTTTCCACAGAAAGTGACCAAGCACATCCACCACAAATATGTTTAAATATATGTCATTTATGTTTAACTCCTGCGTAATGTCTTGACGTAAATTAAGTGTTTACTTTACGAGTGGGATATTCAATGTAACTGTGTATATCAAAATGAAGCAGAGTTTGAAATCCTTGTTTACTTCATTACTTTTTTCACACCAGGAAACAGTGCGCACATATTTACACCAAGATTCTTTTATAGATCCAGATAGCATGGAAAACAGTGTATGTACATTTCTATGCCCATTTTGTGCATATGCCTCGTTTATACATCAGACCTTGACCTTTAACATGCTTAATTTATTACGAAATGATTGAAATAAAAAGCACATGTATAAAAGCGTTTGGTTCGCAACAAAATCAACCAAGCCACGGAATATCCCGGGGTAATCTGAGGTCTCGCTCTCGTACCACCGGGTACCACCGGATCGGGTACCACCGGGTAAGCGCAACTTCCTTAATTAGGGATGCGCTGCAGAGGCCACTTCCTACCAGCGGGAGGAGAATAGTGGAAAGTCATGGTCTCGCCGTTAGGGGAGATCGCATGGGACATGCGGACTGATTAGTTAACCGCGAGGTGGAGGTCCACCTGGGGAGGTCATGGGTTACCAGTGTGAGAACCATTCATGAGGATACATCAGACGGAACAGCCCAGGGAGGGGGTGTTACATACGTCCGGTAGCACTAGGTCCGGTTAGAGCCATCTGAAGGCTCACATGTTCTCACGGCCTAAGGGGGAAGGCTGCTCTGCCCAGCCGACCCCCAGGGGGTGCTTGCTTAGTGATGGATGGAATGCCTGTTCTTAACCAAGTGGTTGGGTAAGAAGGGAAGCGGAAAGGATACCTGTTCTTAACCAGGGTAGGGTAAGAAGAGAGTAGATAGCGCACTAACCCAACCTGCTGGAGGGTGGGGTGGTGCTTTCGCAGGCATACGCGCAGCCGGATGCCAGTCCTACATGTTGCCACGCAGGACGTGGTCTGATACCGGGTTTACGCGGAGGTTGTAGAACCTCACGAAGGTGTTGGGCGTAGCCCAACCCGCAGTTCTACAGATGTCTGCCAGAGAGGCGCCTCTGGCCAATGCCCAGGAGGTGGCTATGCCCCGAGTGGAGTGGGCCCTAACCGCCAAGGGGCATGGTGCGATCTTGGGATCGGTACGCCGCCCTGACGGCGTCCACGATCCAGTGCGCCAGTCTCTGTGTGGAGACAGCCCTCCCCTTCTGCTGACCTCCAAAACAGACAAAGAGCTGGTCAGAGCTCCTGAAGCTCTGCGTGCGGTCCAAGTAGAGGCGCAGTGCGCGTACTGGACACAACACGGACGGGGTTGGGTCTTCCTCCCTCAGGGGGAGCGCCTGCAAGCTCACCACTTGGTCCCGAAAGGGAGTAGTGGGAACTTTGGGCACGTATCCGGGCCTGGGTCTCAGGATAACGTGAGAGTTAACAGGTCCGAATTCAAGGCAATCCGGGTACACAGAGAATGCCTGTAGGTCCCCTACCCTCTTGAAGGAAGCGAGCGCCACTAGGAGGGCCGTCTCACCCGAAAGGTGGGAAAGATCGGAACCTCCGAGGGGCTCGTGAACCTTTGGGGTTAAGGTCCACATTAAGGTCCCAAGAGGGTACGGAGCGGAGACGAGGCAGATTCTGCCTTCTCGCGCCCCTTAGGAACCTGGTGATTAGGTCGTGCTGCCCTAGAGACTTTCCATCAACTGAGTCGTGATGAGTGGCAAGAGCGGCTACATACACTTTCAGCATGGAGGGGGAGATGTTAGTCTCCAGTCTCTCCTGTAGAAAGGACAGCACGATCCTGATCGAGCATCTCCGCGGGCAGTGGCGGCTGCTGATCTTTTAAAGAGGGGAAGCTCATTTTCGGCCTAAATCATAAAAATTGTCCATTTATTTATATGTAAATTCTGCCCTACGTTCCTTTTCAAGAAAATGCTCTAATATATCTAATATATATATATATATTTAACTCAACGGGAGGAAATGTGGGAATTATGTTAAACTGAAACAATGAATGTGGTGTGAAATTGTGTGAAATATACGATGAAGGTTGCAGCAGTTTGTCTTTCGACTACACATGCAAAATCCGCGATGGGACTGAGTTGGAAATGGAGACACAGAGTGATACGCATCATAATCTGAAGACCACGCCCACACCAACCGTCTCTCTTTGCATTGCGAGAAGCTGCCGCCTCCTTGTCATTTATGATTTATAACAAAAAAAAAAAAACAATGTCTAAAAGCTGATATGTGACAATGTGTATAGCAAACAAGCTAAAAAAAAACAAGAAATACGTTTTTATAAGCTGTCGACCCCAAAAAACGAGCGTTTTAGGACATAAAAGTGGATTAAAAAGAGATGACAGACCCTCCAATCATCACGCAGACGCTCGGAGTCCGGGCCAGCCCACTCCTCCATTCATCCCCAGAGATGCTGAGCGTCCGTGGGCGGGACATAATCGCAGCATTATCCAATGACCGTCTTGTTTCTAAGCACTGAAAAAAACTGTTTAAAGCAGCCCCATTGAAGTCAATGGACGCTGGGCTTCAACAGAGTAATGCACTGTACGCTACGGGAATGAATGAGAAGGAAATCGAGTCAGCCGGCCTAAGTAGCTGATTCTGAACGAAATTGTTTGCGTTCGAGATTAACGTGTTTAACGCATTTTTAGTCAATAAAACATAATAGTACATATATTTGACCATTCATTTTTTGACAATTATAGGGGAAGCTGAGCTTCCCTTGCAGTCTTAAAGAAATCGCGACTGTCCGCGGGTCTTCTCGTCGTGAAAGACACCAGGACGAGAAGAGGCGCCATTTGTAGGCGTAAAGCCGCCTAGTAGATGGAGCCCTAGCCTGAATAATGGTCTCCACCACGGAGGGGGGTAGCCCACTCAGGATCTCCTCGTCCCGTCCAGGGACCAGACATGGAGGTTCCAGAGGTCTGGCCTGGGATGCCAGAACACGCCCTTCCCCTGAGAGAGCAGGTCCTCCGTCAGGGGAATCGGCCAAGGGGGAGTTGTTGTCAGAAGCATTAGCTCTGAGAACCAAGTCCGGTTGGGCCAGTACGGCGCAACTAGTAGCACTTGGTGCTCCTCTTCCCTGACCTTGCACAGGGTCTGTGCGATGAGGCTCACTGGGGGAAGGCGTACTTCCGCTTGTCCCGCGGCCTGCTGTGCGCAAGGGCATCCGTGCCGAGGGGGGCCTCGGACAGGGAGTACCAAAGCGGGCAGTGGGTGGTGTCCCGGGAGGCGAACAGGTCTACCTGGGCCTGCCCGAACAGCATCCAAATGAGCTGGACTGCGCGGGAATGGAGCCGCCACTCTCCACGAGGTGTCGACTGACGAGAAAGCACGTCGGCTGTCTGGTTCAGGTCGCCTGGGATGTACGTGGCCCACAGGGAGCGGGTAACCTGCTGACTCCAGAGGAGGAGGCGTCGGGCAAGTCGTGTTAGTTGCCGTGAGCGCATGCCACCCTGACGGTTGATGTACGCCACAGCAACTGTGTTGTCAAGGCGGACCAGCACGTGCCTGTCCTGCACGAGAGGCCGTAGCCTCTTCAGTGCCAGCAACACAGTCCACAACTCTAGGCAGTTGATATGCCAGCGCAGGCAGGGGCTCGTCCAACACCCTGCTACTGCGTGCCCGTTGCACACTGCACCCTAACCCTGCAGGGAGGCATCGGTCGCCACCACGACATGCCTCGTGACCTGCACAAGAGGGACCCCAGTCCCGATAAAGGCCATGGAAGACCGGGGGTTAGGGTGCGTCGGCAGAGAGGCGTGATCACCATACGCCTGCTGCCGGTGTGCCACGCTCTCCTCTGAACTCGACTCTGTAGCCAGTGTTGGAGCGGTCTCATGTGCATCAATCCGAGGGGTATTACTCCCGCCGTGGACGCCATATGCCCCAGGAGCCTCTGAAACTGTTTCAGGGAGACCGCGGACTGCCTGAAGTGATCCAGGCAGTTCAACACTGACTGGGCGCGTTCTGCAGACAGTTGCGCTATCATGGTGATAGAGTTGAGTTCCATACCGATAAAGACGATGCTCTGCACCAGGGAGAGCTTGCTCTTGTCTTGGTTGACCTGAAGTCCCAATCGATCTAGATGCCGGAGCACCAGGTCCCTCTGTGTACACAACAGATCTCGCTAGATAAGCCAGTCGTCGAGATAGTTGAGTATCCGCACACCTCTCTCCCTGAGGGGAGTGAGGGCGGCTTCCACGATCTTCGTAAAGACCCGTGGGGACAGGGACCGACCGAAAGGGAGGACTCTGTACTGATATGCCTGCCCCTCGAACGCGAACCGTAGGAACGGTCGGTGACGAGGGTGAATCGAGACATGAAAGTAAGCGTCCTTCAGGTCGATTGCCACAAACCAGTCCTGACACCGGATGGATGTCAGGATGCGCCTCTGCGTGAGCATCCTGAACGGCAACTTGTGAAGGTGCTTGTTCAGGGTACGCAGGTCTAGGATAGGGCGCAGCCCGCCGCTTTTCTTGGGAACGATGAAGTACGGGCTGTAAAACCCGGTGGACATCTTGGCCTGGGGGACGAGCTCGATAGCCTGTTTCGCCAGAAGGGTGGTGACCTCTGCCCGAAGTACGGGAGCGTCCCTGCCTCTGACTGAGGTGAAGAGGACGCCCCGAAACCTGGGAGGGTTTCTGGCGAACTGGATCGAGTAGCCAAGACGGATCGTCCTCCCTAGCCACCGAGACAGTGTGGGAAGCTCTTGCCAAGCTCCCAGGGACTGTGACAGGGGGACCAAGGGGACGTGGTTCATCGGCTGACGAAGCCAACCTCTCCTCGGCAGGGGATGAGCCCCGGAGGGGAGACTGGCTCCGTCGACTTACCTGCCTGGCGAGACAGCCGCACGCACTGTCGTGTAGAGAGTGGTGGTGACTGCCATGAATACTCGACCTCACGTCCCGCCCAGACGTAAGATCGGTTTGCCGAGCACAGTCCAGTGGAGTGTGCTGACGGCAGAGAGGAACACCCAGGGAGGAAATAAATTATGAACCACTAATGTGGACATCGTCTGACCCAGGGCCCGCGCCGTCACCTTGGTCGCCCTTAGAGCGAGGTCAGTGGCGGCACGGAGTTCCTGCATAACCCCTGGGTCGTCCTTACCCTCGTGGAGCTCCTTCAACGCCTTGGCCTGGTGGACCTGCAGGATGGCCATTGCGTGGAGGGAGGAGGCGGCCTGGCCCGCGGCAACGTAAGCCTTCGACACCAGGGATGCCGAAGTCTTACATGCCTTGGACGTAAGGCGCGGTCGATTCCTCCAGGTGGCAGCTGTCTGCGGGCACAGATGCACCGCGACAGCACGTTCCACCTGGGGGATATCGACGTAACCTTTGGCCTGGTGGACCTGCAGGATGGCCATGGCGTGGAGGGAGGAGGCGGACTGGCCCACGGCAACGTAAGCCTTCGACACCAGGGATGCCGAAGTCTTACATGCCTTGGACGGAAGGCGCGGTCGATTCCTCCAGGTGGCAGCTGTCTGCGGTCACAGATGCACCGCGACAGCACGTTCCACCTGGGGGATATCGACATAACCTTTGGCCTGGTGGACGTGCAGGATGGCCATCGCGGGAGGGAGGAGGCAACCCGTACACCCTTCGACACCAGGGATGCCGAAGTCTTACATGCTTTGGATGTAAGGCGCGGTCGATTCCTCCAGGTGGCAGCTGTCTGCGGGCACAGATGCACCGCGACAGCACGTTCCACCTGGGGGATATCGACGTAACCTTTGGCCACCCCACCATCGAGGGAAGTGAGGGAGTTGGAGCTGGTCTGACTGGAACGTGCCGTGAGCAGGGCGCTCCAAGTCCTACACAGCTCCTCATGCAGCTCCGGGAAAAATGGCACCAGGGGTGGGCACGGCTTTACACCGCGCTCCGACCCCAGATACCAAGTATCCAGCTGTGAGCGCAGGGGTGGAGGCAGTTGAGTACAGTGCAACCCAATGCTCGTGGCCGCCCGGGTGAGCAAGGCCGACATCTCAACATCTGCTTCCTCCTGCGCTCAACCTCCCGTGGGAGGGAGCTGCATGGATTCCTCAGTGTCGGATGCCAGCAAATCTCCCTCCGATGCTGCGAGCAACATCTCATCTTCATCACGCATCGTTTCCAGACGGTATGCCACCGTCGGTTGGGGAACGGCCAGACGAGTGAAACGGGGAGCAGGCGGCCTGTGAGCATTTAGCTGACGGGTTTACGCTTGCTGAAGTCCCCACATTACCAAGTTGCTAGCCTTCGCAGACAGCAGGGCCTTGGCCCCCGTCGTCGTGAGTTGGGTAGCAAGCTAAGTGGTGGCTGTTTCCCGTAGGAAGACGGGAAAAAAGAGGTGTCCCCCTCCTCGATGAGGGTGCCGCACCCAAGAGAACAGCGGGACATGCCGCTGGAGAAATTGCCCAGCCCTGAAAAGGGCCTTTGGAAATACATCGGACACCACTGGAACCGCCGAAACGCCCAGGGGAAGGTCGCTGCAGGACGAAGGGACGATCCGCTGCACACATCGTAGAACCGGCAATTGGAGTGTAGATACACAAGTCTGTAATCATGAGCGATGGCTCTGAAGAACAAACGGTGAGTGAATAAAGCACTCCGGCTTCCTTTTATACCGGACATCCGGGGGCGGAGCCCGGCATGCAAATTTCATTGGCCAATTTTCATTGGCCTTTTCTAAAGTAGTCATAGCTGATAGGTTCCCAAGAGCGGACGTCGCAGAGACACAACGTCGAGAGACCGACAGAAAGGGAACGCCTGCTGCAGGCGCAGCAAAGTGCTCCAAGTTGAGCATTTTTCAACTCTGGGCGCACGGTCGAACACCGGCGTTGAGCGTGGGAAAAACACAGAGCAACGGTGCTGAGCGTGAAAAGAAACCGTCAGCTGATGGCTTTTTTTAAAAGCGCGGCGTTTCCGTTGAAAACAACTAAAAAACGTATAATTCTATAATTATAATTCAAAAATATTATTCTACTCTAACCCTCTTCTGAATTTATTCATTTTTTTAAAATGATAATGATGATAAGAAAAACAACACTGATGAGTATAATTCGGAGGAAGAGAAAATCAGAATAAGCCTGTTTAACTGTTTTGAAGGCACTCAACTGTAAATATTGTAATACTAATACTTCCAAAGTATTAACAGTTTTAGTCAAATAACATCAAGACCAGACCCCGCGACGCCCGTGAAATTTTTCTCCCCCAAACAGTAAAGATCGATTCAAGAAGTTAACATGCACCTTTGTTTATTGCTGTGTGTAGATGTAACTGTGGTGTTGTTACATTAATGCACCACTAGATGACACTCAAGCTTCTTGATTTATATAGATGTGTATAGGAAGGAGAGAGACGAGTGAGGAGGATACTGAGCATGAGATGTGCTTGCATGCCATGCTGACTGTTATTGCTTATTAATAAAGTGCATAAGAAGGATTCACAGTTTCCAGTTTCTTGTCTACGTGAAGACATAACAGTAGCATTAGCTGCTCAGCTAACGTCAGTTCAGGGCAGACTGCACACACAAACGCCATGCATGCTCTCTTCTCGGCGTTCTTGTAAAATACTAATAGTACTTATAATAATAACAATAATAAGTAGACAAGCACACCGCTCCGCTGAAAGCGACAGCCGCGAATGGTTTGTATCTTGTTAAAGGAGATACCGCTCGCTGTAGCGCGGTGACGCGCCTTAACGTGTTGTGTGGTCATGCATTCGTTACTGCGCATGCGTGTCCTGTTTATTAAAGATATTAAAGATAGCCACAACGATATATGATTTTAATGTATTAGTAATTTATAGAAGAGACTTTATTCATGTCACTTTGTCCTGTCAAAACGTTTACTTCTGGGTTTGAGGTCGGGAATTCCCAAAATCCGAGTTGTCTTGAACGCAGCGTGCACACGCGCGAAGTACCGCAATTCGTTTTTAGATTAAGTGCGTTTTAGCCAAAGTTTATTTATAGGCTATAGCACAAAATCAGACACAAGGGCAAGTCAAAGTGCTTTACATAAAATGATTGACAAAGAGAAATCAAATGTATCTTTAAAACGCCAACTAAGATCACAAATAAA
Organism: Triplophysa siluroides; assembly: GCA_006030095.1. Classification (NCBI taxonomy): domain Eukaryota; kingdom Metazoa; phylum Chordata; class Actinopteri; order Cypriniformes; family Nemacheilidae; genus Triplophysa; species Triplophysa siluroides. The sequence continues at coordinate 47,161 of VCII01000452.1, forward strand.
ACTTTAGATTTTAAGAAACAATAAATCAGCACTACAATTGATAAAAAAACGTGAGTGTATAAAAAGAATAAGAATGAAAGAAAAATAAATAAGAAATAGAAGTGCAGTTGATGTAAACCAACACAGTGCTCAGTTTGTAAATTCACAGTTTAACAAGTGTGTTTTTAATCTGGATTTAAAAGAAGCTAATACTGTTGGTGAACATCTGGGCTCGTTTTCATGAAAAATCTTATCAAAGAGTTGCGCCTAGTAAAATTTTTTTACGAAAACTGTTATAAATGTGGGTGTTTCCCCTTAGAATTACAGAAAATATCCTAGTAAAGAAAAAAGTAATTCACAAAGCATCACCCTTAAAAGAGCTCGTAAGGTCAAACATTAGTAGTGAGGAGGACTTTTAAGAGACTTAATGTATTTAGGTTCTAGACCATTGAGTGATTTAAAGACAATTAATAATACTTTGAAGTTGATTCTAAAAGTAACTGGTAACCAGTGTAAGGACCTGAGGATTTTTTGGTTCTGGTCAGAATCCTGGCAGCAGCGTTCTGTATGAGCTGCAGGTGTCTGATGGTCTTTTTGGGAAGACCTGTAAGGAGTCATTACAGTAATCCACCCTGATGGTTATGAAAGCATCAACACGTTTTTTTTAAATCTTGGTTTGAGACGAAACATTTGATTCTGGCTATATTTCTGAGATGGTAGTACGCTGATTTGCTTATTGCTTTTGTCTTAGCTTGGTAACGTACAGTATTTCTTGCCGTCTTTATAGGCCGTATGGTTTTGCTGCTTATTTCATACATACAGTACATTTTAAATCCTGGCATCCCATATTATGCACATACATCTTCTTACACACAAAAAACCCAAACTGATAACGTTTTTTTTTATCCAAAGTGACTTAACGTAAACAATAGAGCAATTGGAACAACATAAGGACAACAAGAAGCATAAGTGCAGTAAAACTTGTCTCATATATCCTATCACATCCTTAAAATAAATCCCCTCCATAACAAGTAGGGTGCATACTACACTAAAAATTAGAGGACATTAGAGCAGACATGAAAGGAAAGTACAATTGTATACAAAATTTCAATATTTGTTTTTGTATATATTAATACCAAGCAACAGAACACCACATGCAAACATATTTGACAAGAAGGATATATTTAGCTTAAATGTAGTTCACTTTTTCATGTGACTCACTTTCTTGCTATCAACACAAACACTCCACAGTTATCTGAACTTGTGTTGTCTGGTGTCTGGGAATGCCCTGAGATATATCTATATATTTACATTAGTCAAAAGTGCCCCAGAACTGGTTGATGTCCTACATTCTTCAAAATGTATTTTGTGTTCAACAGAACAAAGAAAATTATAAAATCATTTTTCCTTCTACGGTAGTCAATGAGTCTTGAAATCTGTTTGGTTATAAGCATTGTTCCAAATATCTGTCTCTGTGTTCATCAGAACAAAGAAATGTATACACATTTGGAACAGCTCAAATGTGAGTAAATGATGACAGAATTTACATTTTTGGGTGAAATCACATTAAGCAATGTCATCCTGTAAGTCTTTCACATTGCTGTTGGATGACTTTGTCTCTTCATTTTCCAGGCTGTATACTGATAAAGATTTACTGGTTAGCAGATAGCGTTTGTTACGATAGTACGTTTAGTATTTTAGATGTTTCTCACTATATTTCTTTGGATTTTTGTAATTATCTTAACATGTCCTTTACATTTACATGTTTGTCAACACTGCAGGGTTCATGAGCTAGTTCTCAAGTACATCAGAGAGAAAGAGGATCAGCTGTTCCATAAAGTTGATCAGACAACCTTGCCTGATGAAGTGGACTGTGCTGGACTTCCGAGTACACCCTGCATAATTGTGTGTGGTATGTTTAAACATTACAAAGTGAAGCTATATTTAATATTTTTTGGAAATTATGTTCTATTTTGTCACAGTGTTATAGATCCCTTTTTTCTTTCATGTTATGACAGGACGTTCTCCTTTGACTCCAGAGTACTTTATGTTATCTGTGGACCAGGTATAGTTAACAGCCACATCACCAACTTCAGTGATGCTTTCAGGTTGATGTTTGCCTCATACTACTGCTTGAACATTTCCTTTCTATCTGACCAAGGAACAGCACTGGAATTTGTGCAGAGGTAAGAAAGAAGCTAATGTCAGTCAACATCCAATCATACACACTCACACAAACACTCACACACACACATTGGGCTGTGTATCGCCAACGTCTTTACAATACGATACGCATTCTCTCACACACATCCTCACATACACTCAATCTCTCACACATCCTCACATCCACTCACTAACACACACATCATCATATTCACACATTCTGACACACACACATGTTTGTACAGCTATCTTTATGAGGACATGCATTGACGCAATGCAATCTCTAGCCCCTTACCCTAACCATCAGAACTGAGTACCTGTGCCCGGTTGCATAAAGAACCTTAAGTTTTTCCCTTAAGTGATACACTTAAGGGGTGATTTCCACTTATCTAAGGGAATACCTTAAGGCCGTTGCATAAAATCCCTTAAACACTTCCCTTAGGTAAGTGAAAGTTAATGTATTAAGCTATTAATATTTTGACTTAGAACAACTTTAATATAAATTTCTTCTGTGTTCCAGAAGACCGCAAACAGTTCCAACAAGAGAAGAAGTGTTGGAACTACAGAGAGAGTTTCTGCAGCTACAAATAGAAAAACTGCAGCTAGAGATTGAGCAAATAAGGATGGAGAAGGAAAACCAGGAACTGTATCAAATTATTCTAAACAACCAACTTTTGCAGCTTCAGAGAGAAGGGAAAATAACAGTCACACAATTTGAGGAATAAATACTTTTTGTATGGTAGATCTGAAAAGTATTGTGTTTTTAATGTTATAATAGTAATAATAACAATAACAACAACAACAATAATATAAAATAATATGTAGTGTATTTAATGATTAACAGTATTATTTAAACACTATTCTTCACCAAATTTGTAAAAAGTATCATGAGCTTTGATCACAATTATAAGCAATATATTCTCCACCACCCTTTGTAAGGGAAACAAATATCAGCCCAAATTGGGATGAATACAATTGATTATTATCAATTATAATTATCTGGATCAAAGTTCATGATGTGGGGAAATCACTTAGCAATACGAGCAGGCAGCAAGAATCGGCATGTTTAGGGACTCCGGATTATGAGCATGAACTACAAACAACGTCACGTGTGAAATAAAACAGGACTTTATTACCTACTAATCTAACATACACACACATACAGTTAAGCGTTGGAAGAAGGTTGAAGTTGAAGCAGAGAGAAGAACAGAGCATGGATTTATGGCAGTATATGATATTCAGAAGATCAATAGCCTGAACAAAACATCAGTTTCTTCTTGTAAAGCACCTTTGTTAAAAGGATTAATGATGCTCTATGCATCTATTAATAAGACTAAGTTTGATACTTGCACGTCTTGCCCATCAAAAGAAAGAAAGTGTCCTGATGCAGTTTGTTGAGGCTCAAGTTGATCTTGGCTGATGTGGTCAGAGGGAACCAGTTTTATGCAGTGGATCTGTATCTGGAAAGACGAGGCCGCAGCCTGGCACAAACTTATGGGTACGGGTGAAGTCTTCTTCTAGTCCATCCTTTAGAGATGCAGGGTGACAAACCCCGGTGAACCAAAGAACCCGGAGCAAACGAACTACGAACAAACTAGAAACACCCGAAAACCTGAAGAGCGCTGAAGAGAGAGAAAGAAAGAGAAGAGAGCAAGAGAGCCTTCTCGTGGTCTCTTTTAAACTGTAAGGATGTCACATCCTACAGACATGACTGATCCAATCAGGAGATGGCAACTTTGGAGGGAAAGTTAATGGTCTTTGTCTTTCAGATGGTGTTTTGCATGTGAAAGCTGATTGGATGTTCACTAAGAAAACTTCTAAGAGTTTGATAAAACTAATATGAAAAGAGTTACCAAAACACAACAAACATCAACATTAAGGACGTCACAAATGTAGCTCATAGACACCAAACATGATCTACATATCATCTTGGTTAAATGAGTTACTACAAATCTAATAATTCCAGTAGTTATACACTCATTCATGGATACTTTGGATTAATGTTTAAAAACAGACATAACAACAAGAACATCAATACATGGAAAGGTTATAAATGAGTGTACGTACATTTCTTTATTGATGTATTTAGGATTGTGTCCTATGTCTGTCCCCAAAGTGAGTAAAGAGAGTTCAGCTCCCTACATTCCATTCGGTCGTAAAATACACACATTTGGTGTGGGTTGCTATGGTCACCAGAGATCTGGGTCCTGCCTAGGTGTTAGTTGCAGACTGGGGGTTGACCCCCTGGCGACTAGCTTGCTGGTTGGGTGAGGGATGCTTTCGTTATACTTAAGAAATATAACTAATTATTGCGTGTCTGATCGGTCTCAGTCACTACAAAATAATATAATAAATAATACTAATGACATTGCTTTTTTACTGCTACTACTATTAATAATAATACACATCACTAATATTAGCCCTACTTGAAACGGTTCCTTAGATAATTAGCTTAAATATTTACTTACTACTAATAATCATACACCAATTACTAATGTTGCTATAGGGCTACTAAGTAAAGAATGCTTTGACGATGGCATCTCGGGCAGCATGTCCAGCCTACTGGAAATCTTCATGGATCGGTTGCACTTCTTCAGGACCCTGTTCTTCCTCAAGCTCATTCTCCTCTTCGATGCCAGAATACATCTTTGAAATGTTCAAGAGCACAACACAGGCTACAATATTTTTGCAAGCCCTTTGAAGCTCGACACGCAGAAACCTGCGTTTCAGCTGTCCGATGGTCCCTCTATTATCGACCTTGTGTGGGTCAAGGCATTGTTTTATCTTTTCCTACAGGGGAAAATTCATGATCGGCATCAGTACCAACAATGGTTTAAGATAAATAACAGCAAAGTAAATTAGTGGTCGACAAGGTGCAAATGTGTTATAAAAAAATCATACTTTATGTTGTTTTACTATTGGATTAAAATGTTTCAATACCTTACATACGCATGCAAATCTTTTAGGCACCAAAGGTACATTCGTAAAACAGACATAAGAATTTATAATGGACATGCCTGTGCAGCATTAAGAGGATTCATGAAGGGTGTCATGAGCCAAGGTCGGCAGGGGTAACCACTGTCCTGTCCCCGAGTAGGACACCAGTGTGCATTCCAGCAGCTTCAAAATCTCTCCCAATCTCTCTCTCTGTTAAAATCTTAGAGTCGTGTCTACTCCCGGGCCACGATGCAACGGCATTTGTAATTCTGCACAGATGGTTACAAACTAACTGCACATTTATTGAATGGTAGTTTTTTCTGTTGACGTACTGATATTCGTGTGTCCGGGGACATTTTGATGTGTGTTCCGTCAATTACACCACTTATTCGAGGAAAATCTGCTTTCCGAAAAAATTTGAATGATCTGTTGTTCACGTCGAGATGGAAACTTGACAGTTTGGTTTAAATGACGGCAAAGAGCCCCTGCAACCCGGTGAACCTCTCTACTGACAGAAGACTTGTGTATGTGGAAACATCTCCCACGAATGACTGGAAACTCCCGGTTGCAAAAACATGGTCAAGGTCTCCCTCAATTTTGGAAACTATTTCAAATATCCCGCGACGACCAAATTGATAATCCTCCAACAATTTTTCATCATTAGACGACACAAAGGGTTTTCCCTGTCGCAAAATATTCGCCTCGGCACATAATCTTCTTCAACGAGTTTCATAAACTCAGCCATTTTTACCATCAAACACTTTAGGTTGCGTTTTTCAGCCCTTAAGTAATACTTATGCTTTATATAACACTTAAAGGTTTTTAAGGGATTACTTAAGTGAAAATGATCAACTTAAGGGTTTTTCAAGTGAAACGTAAAAACCCCTTAGATTTTCCCTTAAGTAACACTTAAGGTTTATTTTCTGCAACGCCCTTAAGTTTAAGGAAAAATTACACTTAAGGTGCTTTATTCAACCGGGTCTCAGAAAGTGAGGACTGGCCAGAATGTCCTCACTTTACTCTCTTAGTCCTCACTCTGCTAAAAACTCAATCTGGTCCTCATAAAGATACAAGTACACACACACACATCATCACACACACACACATCAGCATATTCACACTTTCTGACACACACACACAGACATCACATACACTCATTCTCTCACACATACACACACTCTCACAAACACACGTCATCACATACACTCGCTCTGACCCCACCATTCACTGTGCAAATCTCCATCATGCTGATATTTTTATTGCTTATGTATTAAAGGGATAGTTCACCTTAAAAATGCAAATTCTGCCCTCTTTTCATTTCAAACCTATATTACTTTTTTTCTTCCGCAGTACACAAAAGAAGAAAATGTTGGTAACAGAAAACTGTTGGTCCCCATTGACTTGCATTGGTTTTGTGTCTATACAATAAAAGTCAGTTGGGACCAACGGTTTTTGGTAACCAATATTTTACAAAATATCTTCTTTTGTGTTTTGCAGAAGAACAAAAATCACACAGGTTTAAATGACAACGGGGTGAGTAAATGCAGAATTTTCATTTTCAAGGTGAATTATTCCTTTAAGAGATTAATGGTACAGTCCTTTATTTTTTACTGATATTTTGTTCATTCAACAGATGCCTTTTCAAGAGAAACCCAGACAAGGGATCCAAAATCGAAAAGAGCACATCAGTCCAAAGGTTCTGTCCCTGTTTAGCAAAATTGAAGACTATGAATGGATTGAGTTAAAATTGTAAAATACGCCTCCATTATCTTGAAAAATGATTCCCTGTGCACTGACGTGAAACTACATGTGCTTCTGTTGTTTATTTGTTCTTTCATAATTCATCTGTTGTCCAGACGATTTCATGGTAATAAGTGGTCGAGATGTTCAAGATTTTAAGGCAGTTCATTAAACTTGAAATATTTGTATAACAAGTTGTCATTTTTATATTGTTGGACTTTTATATTATTGGTAAATAAAGGGTATGCATTGGCGTTACCTTCCCACGTGAACACGGCCCCCTCAAGCGCCAGGACACGTTCCTCTGAGGGGTAAAACACGCAGCAAAATGCTGAGGAGAATAGTAGAATCAAAGAAACCGGGACTAAAACATTAAATTATTTTCTGAGATAACAAGCAGCTGGACTCGACGGCTTCCCTACGACTTACAAAGGAATCAGGTATTCCTGGACACTGAAATGTTGAACGGAATTGGATTTCCTGATATTGTAAGCAGTCATTTGTTTTGCTACCCAGGAGGGCACGCTGAGGCGTGCTCACGTGGTAAAGTAACGTCTATGCATACCCACTATTGTTGAAATGATTAACTAATTGTTCTATTGATACATTGTCACAGTTATGAACAAACTTTTATGTTGGTATACTCGTGCATTTAGGATTTAATTTTCTGTGGGTCCATTACTGTTTATAAACAATAACTTTTTTATTAAAATCTGAAAAACACTCAACTTGAGGCTAATTATGTGAATCCGTGATCTTATTGGTACTTTTATGGTTTCTACATAAATTTCAACAATATGTAAGTGGATCTTTAATCTTTAGATCTTAAATTATACATTTAGAAGCTCAAAAAGTAAAAAAAAATATTGTGTAAAATTACAGTTAAAAACGTCTTGGTTACGACTGTAACCTCCGTTGCCTGATGGAGGGAACGAGACGTTGTGTTGAGGGACAGACTGGGGTTTGATCTTGAGAACCTATCATCTCCGAGAGGAATTTTAAAACGCCAAAGGGCTTGGCAAATGGCACACGCACGCCAGTCTCCGCCCTGTACGTACGGGTATAAAAGGAAGATGGCGGCGGTCATTCAATCACCCCTAGTAATGATGCACCGTCCGGAGCCGTAGCACTGGGGAAACACGGCTGTATAGTGCACTGGACTCACCTGAAAAGGGGAAAAGGCGATTTCGTAGGCGTACGCACAAATGTGACACGTAGAAAATGTGACACCCCATGAAATAGTATCCTTAAGTGTAACATGTAGTGTGTATGGCCTTGACATTTCTGCATGTCTCTTTATGAGACATTGTTGCTTGTGAGCATACATCAAACTTATTGTTTCTGGCTGTATATGCATCCATGCATGAGTTTAACGGGGGTAGAAAAGTGACACGTAGAAAAAAAGAACCTGTACCAAAATTACCTCCAATCCCCATTAAATAGTTTCCTGTAATGTGTAACATGTAGTGTGTGTGGCCTTGACATTTTTGCATGTCTATATAGATTTGAATAAATCCTTTATGAGACATACAGTGTTGTTCGTGAGCATGCATCGAACTTATTGTTTCTGGCTATGTATTCATCCATGCATGAGTTTAACGGGGGTAGAAACGTGACATGTAGAAGAACAGATCCTGTCCCAAAAATGACCTCCAACCCCCTTTAAATATTATTCTGTCATGTGTAACATGTAGTGTGTGTGGCCTTGAAATTTTTGCATGTCTCTAAAAATATGAACAAATGCTAGATGAGACAAATAGTGTTGCTTGAAACTAATTGTTCTTCACTATATGTTTCCCCTTGACAACTAAGAATGTTCGGCTATGTTCAATAAGAAACAAAGTCAAAGATGACCGGGGCTTCAGACCACCCACCTGCCAATGTCAAACCCTGAGCAGTAACCACTACACCAGTTGGACTTGTAGTGTATTTAATGATTAACAGTATTATTTAAACACTATTCTTCACCAAATTTGTAAAAAGTATCATGAGCTTTGATCACAATTATAAGCAATATATTCTCCACCACCCTTTGTAAGGGAAACAAATATCAGCCCAAATTGGGATGAATTCAATTGATTATGATCAATTATAATTATCTGGATCAAAATTCATGATGTGGGGAAATCACTTAGCAATACGAGAAGGCAGCAAGAATCGGCATGTTTAGGGACTCCGGATTATGAGCATGAACTACAAACAACGTCACGTGTGAAATAAAACAGGACTTTATTACCTACTAATCTAACATACACACACATACAGTTAAGCGTTGGAAGAAGGTTGAAGTTGAAGCAGAGAGAAGAACAGAGCATGGATTTATGGCAGTATATGATATTCAGAAGATCAATAGCCTGAACAGAACATCAGTTTCTTCTTGTAAAGCACCTTTGTTAAAAGGATTAATGATGCTCTATGCATCCATTAATAAGACTAAGTATGATATTTGCACGTCTTGCCCAACAAAAGAAAGAAAGTGTCCTGATGCAGTTTGTTGAGGCTCAAGTTGATCTTGGCTGATGTGGTCAGAGGGAACCAGTTTTATGCAGTGGATCTGTATCTGGAAAGACGAGGCCGCAGCCTGGCACAAACTTATGGGTACGGGTGAAGTCTTCTTCTAGTCCATCCTTTAAAGATGAAGGGTGACGAACCCCCCGTGAACCGAAAAACCTGAAGAACCCGAAGCGAACGAACTACGAACAAACTGGAAACACCCGAAAACCTGAAGAGCGCTGAAGAGAGAAGAGAGAGCGAGAAGAGAGAGAAAGAAAGAGAAGAGAGCAAGAGAGCCTTCTCGTGGTCTCTTTTAAACTGTAAGGATGTCACATCCTACAGACGTGACTGATCCAATCAGGAGATGGCAACTTTGGAGGGAAAGTTAATGGTCTTTGTCTTTCAGATGGTGTTTTGCATGTGAAAGCTGATTGGATGTTCACTAAGAAAACTTCTAAGAGTTTGATAAAACTAATATGAAAAGAGTTACCAAAACACAACAAACATCAACATTAAGGACGTCACAAAATGTAGCTCATAGACACCAAACATGATCTACATATCATCTTGGTTAAATGAGTTACTACAAATCTAATAATTCCAGTAGTTATACACTCATTCATGGATACTTTGGATTAATGTTTAAAAACAGACATAACAACAAGAACATCAATACATGGAAAGGTTATAAATGAGTGTACGTACATTTCTTTATTGATGTATTTAGGATTGTGTCCTGTCACGGTTCTGCCAATCTTGGTTGACTAATTCCTGGTCTTGAGGCAGAACCAAAACAGAATTCTCTGTTTCATGTGGGGAGAGACGTTTTTGACCTTGTGGCCTTCCATACTCTCCCCGAGTCTCGTCTGTGTTCCCGCCCTTTCCGTTTCGTTAGCTTTCCCTTAGTGTTTGATCTGTGTCACCTGGTCCCTATTTAATTATCCTGTGTTTGTCTTCCTATTTATACCTCTCATGTGTCATTGTCCTGTGCTGGTTCGTTGCTTGTGCTTCGTCTTGCTTGTAGCTGTGTGCTTAAACCTTGTTCCTGTTTCCTGTCTTCCTCTATCAAGTAAGTCTAGTTTAGTTAGTGTGTTTATATTCGAGTGTTTGTTTGGTAGTTTAGTTAGTCAGTGTTCTTGTTTTGTTAATATTCATTTCAGTCCTGTTTTCCCCCTCGTGGGTTTTGTTTTGCCTTTTTGTCTCTGTTGAAATAAAGACCTTTGTTACCCCTACCGTCTCGTGCTTGCCTGCAATCCTCGAGGACCATGACAGTGTCCTATGTCTTTCCCCAAAGAGAGTTCAGCTCCCTACATTCCATTCGGTCGTAAAATACACACATTTAGTGTGGGTTGCTATGGTCACCAGAGATCTGGTCCTGCCTAGGTGTTAGTTGCAGATTGGGGGTTGACCCCCTTGCGACTAGCTTGCTGGTTGGGTGAGGGATGTTTTTGTTATACTTAAGAAATATATATAACTAGTTATTGCGTGTCTGATCGGTCTCAGACTACAGAGCTCATCGAGGGTAAAATTAGCCAGCTATGGCAAGTAAACGGTATCTCACAGCTGTGAATTCTCCTGTCACATACTGTTCCACCTGTGTTCCATGACATAGAAAGTCCCTACTAGTCTCATACTTGCACTGCTGTCTATCAAAAGCAATACAAGTAGATTCTTAGAGTTTATGGCTCATATCATTTAATCTTTCAAAGCAGGAAAACGTATTATGACTATGTAGTGGAGTAGGCGGGGCGAGACCGTGGTTCGAGACCGGTGAGTAATTGTTAAAGAGCGCCAGCTGTGCGCACAACCGGTCTCGAATCACGTAGGAGATCGGGAGCACATAAGAGAACGAGCGACCGGACCGTCACTGAGAGAGGACCGGGCCCGGACACATGTTAAGTTGTTTTATGTTTATGTATTGTGTTATTCGCCGGCAGTCGTCCGTGAGGGGCTGCCAGCAGTTTATTTTGTGATTAAATGTTTAAATGTCTGCCGGTTCTCGCCTCCTTCCTTCCTTTTAATGAACTTTATTACAGACAACTAACAACGTTGCTGTCAGATAGGGTTATCTCGTGTTAGATGAGAAAAAAAGGACGGGGACCAGAGCTTCAAACCATCAACCTACCCAACTCAATCCCAAAGCACTTAGCCTACTACTACAAGAGTTTTGAGAATTATGCTGACACGTAGGGGTTCCCTGTGTTCAATGAGAAATAAGAAGGTGGAGAGTCCTTTAAACCACCATCCTGGCTATCCCAAACCCAAAGCAAAGTAAAGGCAAGCGAGGTAGAAGCGTGGCGGATCCTGCCCCCAAAAACATTTCCAATACCTTTTAAATATGATCCTGTCATGTGTTACATGTGGTTTGTGTGACCTTGACATGTTTCAATGTCTATGTAAATATGAATAAGTAATTGACGAGACGATCAGTGTAAATTGTGCAGGTATCAAACTAAGTATTTTTGCACCCGTGACAACTAAGACTGCTGCTGTCAAGTGAGGTACCCATTTGTTAAACTATGGAAAAAAAGAAACGGGACCAGGGCCTCCATTCCCCAACCTGCCCATGTCAAACCGAAAGCACTGACCACTGCACCAGTTGGCCTATTGTACGGACCAGCTTGAAAGGGAAGCCAATAACGGGTAAAATATGCCTGCTTTTGAACGGGGAACGATATTTCAAAGCTGAGAATTGTCCTATCACAAATTGTTCCAGCTGAATTCAATAATATAGAAAGTCCCTACTTGTCTCACACTTGCTCTGCTGGCATTTAAAACCAATACAAGTAGGTTCTTAGAGTTTAAGGCTGATTTCCTTTAATCATTTAAAGCAAGAAAACGTATTATGACGACTAAGAACGATGCTGTGAGATGAGGTCCCCTGTGTCCAATAAGAAAAAATAGATTGGGGCAGGGACTTCGAACCATAATCCTGCCTATCTCAAGCCCAAAGCACTAATCCCTACAGCAGTTGGCTGATTTACCCTTCTCCCTGAAAAATTATCCTGTAACATTTAGTGTGTATCTCTATGCCATTTTAGAAAGTCTGTGTAGATATGAATAAATGCTTTATGAGACATACAGTGTTGCTTGTGAGCATGCATCAAATGTATTGTTTCTGGCTGTATATGCATCCATGCATGAGTTCAACGGGGGTACAAATGTGACGCGTAGAAAAAACACATCCTGTCCCAAAATTACCTCAAACCCCCAATAAATAGTATCCTTAAGTGTAACATGTAGTGTGTATGGCCTTGACATTTCTGCATGTCTCTAAAAATATGAATATGTCTCATGCTTTATGAGACATACAGTGTTGCTTGTGAGCATGCATGAAACCTATTGTTTCTGGCTGTATATGCATCCATGTATATACATGTATTTCTATTCACAGCATAATATTTACTTTATATTTCCTTATAGATGTTAAAAAACAGATTGTCAGATTGAACTACTCCTATGATGGAAAATACAATCTGAATGACCCTTCGCTCCAGACTGCCATTCAGAGTGAGGTATGACCTTGTCCTTAATATTGTGTTTTATAGTGCATTTGTGTCATTTATTTTGTTTGGTTTTATGTTCTAAAGTCCAATCTTCATCTATTGTTTGCTGGTTATGCTGAATAAACTTGTCATATTAAATGTCACATTATTAGTTGCATACATTAAGGAACAGTTCACCCTAAAATGAAACTTAATTTATTCACCCTCAGGTTGAGGGATAAAATCCTGTACATATAGTACACATAATATAATATTAATAATAAGTGTGCACCTTCAGCCTTCAGAGAGAGCATCCATCATTTGCTGTCATGTTTTGGAGAAAAAAATGTTCGGCAAGAAAACCAAAGCATCGGCAGCAGCAGGTCATCAAGAACTTTAGTGACTGGCATGCAGGCTTTAAATAAACATAACTTTATCGTCATCCTCCGCTGGTGTGGACACATACATACAGTTACAGTTAACTGTTATAGTTATTCTTATAATGTGAACTGCCCTTAAGGCCGGTTAGAAACATTAGAGACAGACAAACAGCATCCTTGCAACGAAGAGCTCCTTGACACCTACTGTTTGACGGGTCCAGAGGTGTGAAGACACTCTCACTCACGCGAAAATAACAAATACTAAAGAGCGAGGAACGTGATTGTTTGCGTTTGTTGTGAACACAACATAACAGTGTAATGAGTTTTCATAGGGTAACCACACTTATATATTTGCTCTTAAGAGAAACATTTAAAACATTTATAAATATGATAATATTAGCTCAAAAAATGTACAATTGGTTATTATTGTTATCAGTCCAGATTATGATTTTTTATCATCTGTAGCCTGTATGCAATGATTTCTTTCTGCTCTTGCAGATAATTGAAAAGCTGAAGAGTGCTGGAATGGACAGTCAAAACAAAATAACCTCGAGAAAAGAGGATGATGGAGAGGTGTTTCACCTGGAAAGCAAACACGGTTAATTCAAGAATGAAATGTGACATGAACTAACTATTAATGCATTTCCTTAAAGTAACTTAAAACAGCTTCAAAGAAAATACAAATAATTCAATGTAGGCCATTGTAAGAAATGTGCTACTCTGTCTGTGTTGTGCGATCGTCTGGATAGATGAGAAGAAGTCCCGCGGAGCTCCGGAGCAGTCAAAACAAGAAGCCAAGTGAATTAACAGATGGTTTATTGCTGAATGCTCAAATAAAAGAGGGGCAATCCCTCTATTTATACAATAGGTTAGAAACGGTGTACGTGGCATATATTGCAGACAAAACAAGTGTAACATAACAATTCCATTTAGGCATGAACAGGAAGAACTGTTTCCGCCACCAAAACAGCTACGGGGGGCAAAAACTCTCATGCAAGGACAAGCAGTAGTTCTCATGCAAGGACAAGCGATAGTTAGTCATAACATTTATATAATACACATCCAGTGAATTTCCACCAGTATATTTCCACAATATATTTCCACAGCCATTATTTGTTGTTGTGTTGATATAACATCTTTTTACTTATGCAATGATGTGACCATGTAAAGACCAAAAAAAGTGTTCTAATCATTTTAATCCTAAGTAATGGGAATGTGGCATTTATAAAGCATATTTTATTTGAAATTTAAATGTAGAGTGAGGTATAAAAACATAATTCAGCTGAATATAATTTAAATATAAATACTCTATAAATATTTACAAATATTTAATCCATCACAGCCTCCAAAAATAACTGAAAACATATCTGTTCTGAATCTATCTATCTGTCTATTTCTGGCTATTAAAATGCAGTCAGTCTTCACATTGCTGTTGGAAGACTTTATGTCACTCCTGTGGTTTGGTTAGATTTTATTGAAATTCAACTTACACTGCTGGAATGGACACAATATCCAGAAATGCTCATACGAAATTAAAATTTGGAATGGTCTCTTCAATTTTAAGCAGGGTGTGCTGTGATGTGTTATTTTTGCTAAGGCAGAAGTTATGACTTTGCCATGGGCGAGCAGCTTAGTTTAATGTTAATAAATAACTGAAAAAAAATTGTTGCTGCCGAGAATAAAGAAGGATGCCAGTGTGATTATAGGATACGGCATACAAACAAACACATAAACGCATGTTATATGTATGCCTATAGCCAAAGCACAATCTGTTGTATAAAACTAACCGCGCGGCGTCAGCTTAACCACCCAAACATCAACCTATAATAAACTTAACCAGTCGCGCGATTAAACACAACTGCATGCTGCATGGCGACAGCATGTAGAAACTAACCCGTAACGTAAGATCTTCACTAAAGCCATGATGTCATGAGACACTTGTGTTGTCCATTGGAGCAGTAACGTTATTAAAACAAAAACAGTATGTTATTAATGTTTTCAATGGATATTAGTGAATAGACACATTAAGAAAATGCATTATGTTTATTATTTATAAAACAATTTCATTAAGCAGAAATGCTTTTTACTCTAACCGAAAATAGCTGTATTATCTTTGGATTAAGTAGAAATAGTAGTGAGATGCTATTGATACTTAAAAATAGTGGCAGAAAACGTTACTATTTGCACCTCGTTGTGCATTAAACATTATGCAATAATAACAGTGTAAATCATTAAATTTATAAGAATTATAAAAATGATGGAATATCTTAAAGGCCTACACCCCTAACCTTACACTAAACCTAAACTTTATGAATAAAAATGAATTTTAAGTCTGAAATACATTTTATTGAAAACAAATTATGATCTGTAATGTGAAAAAGTGTTTTCAGCAAAAGTAAGAATAGAACATGGGTCTCCTATGCCACACTATAACCTTACGCCACTGAAATAGTTGTGTGAAAGTAGCGTCGTTCTTACACTTTTCTCTATTCCAATCACATATTGGTGGGGGGACCTAGCATCTGCCTTTATTTATTTATTTTTATTTTTCAGTTTCTCTTTCGCTCGACGTCAGGGGGTGCTGCCTTCCAATGGCTATGGCTGTATATATAAAAATCCATATATAAAACACACACACACACACACACACACACACACTAGGTCATAAGGATTGCACTGAAGTTGATTGGAATTGTCCATCAGGAGATGTGTTAGGCTTCCAGTCAGACCTTTGACTAAACAGCAGAAGGTTTAGTTCATGTTACAACGTAGTTTGACCAAGATTCGCCCTCTAGGGCAGGAAGAAACCACCTGAGCGTTATGTAAAGTGACCAAATGAAATGGATTATATCACAATAGACAGGTGTGGCGATCTATGGGAAAGGTTGTAATGACAAAACTGGACAAGTCTGAACAACGTGTGTGTGGATCTGAATTTCAATCACTCAAAAAGTAAAGTACAGATAATTTTACAGACATCACTCAAAAATGTAATATTCGTTAATAATTTGAATATAATTTATTATATATATATATATATATATATTCAAATCCAAAATGCTATATATAAATAATCGCAAAAGAATTCAATAGCTTTATACGTAAATATAGTTCTGATAATCCATTTAGGATTTTGGACATTTTCATTAAAATTAGGCTTGATGTTATTTTTTTCGATAATATTATTCGCAACAAATGAACGACACTTTGGAATATTTTCTGTATTGGATAAGATACCATAAAACACAAAGACTAAAATATGGTCAAGATGAGCCTTCTGAGACATTTTGTTTTCATCTTTACCTTATAATGGTTTTGTCTATCAGTTCAATGACAGTTTACAGTGGTCTTGTCACGTTTGTTGTATGTTTTGTTAGGTTTTTTCCTCCCTGGTTTATTTCATTATTAGTTAATTAGTTTTCACCGTGTCTTATGATTAGTTTATCTCCAGCACCTGTTTATCCCTTGTTATATTTTGTACTTAAGCCCTGTGTTTTCTTCAGTTTGTTGTTGGTTATTGTCAATGTCAATGTTTGTCATCTCCTGTGTGGTTCCACTGGTTCTTATTAAAGTTATGGTTTTGGTTTATACTTCGAGTTTTTGATTTAGTTTAGAGTAACCCCGTGACAGCTCTTTGGATTACCAACTATTTTAATATACAAAACAAGAGCCCTGCAGTGACCTTATATAATGTGCAAAACTTGGTGCCCTACATTGATTATTTGAATATGAAAACCAGCCATTGGTGAATCAATGCTTACGCCGCGCATGCTTAAACATTTCATTTGTCCTCCTAACACTAAACACAATATACGTTTTTAAACTATTTTGTAGAGTTAGTCCTGACAAACAGGTAAATGTTGAGATCTTCGATAGAGAAAATATCCTGTTGAAGCGCAACATTAAACTGAACTTGTGTCGTAAACTCATGCTGCAGTGTAAATGGCAGTAGTCTGGTGTCCGGTGTTTCAGCTCCTATCATTCACCTCAGTGGCCTGTATCACAAAGCATACTCAGAGTTTTCTGGATCAAGAAGGTTTATTGGTTTTGAGCGGGTTTCGTCGCCATGGTAACTTAAGCTACACAGCTAAGCTTTTCCGGAGCAGGTTTTATTCTGGGTCTGAGATCACAAACTAAAATTAGTCCAATAAGCTCTGAGAAAAGTGACGTATATCTGACGCAGTGAAGCTCCCTCCATGTATCTCTCGCTCCAAATTAAAAAAGTTTAAATTGATCAAATGTTAGAGAGAAAATCCTTTGCTGCTAGGTGTTCATTTGTATTGTATATGTATATTTATTGATTATAATTCAAAACACATTCATATAATTATTATTATTATTATTAGAATTAAAGATAGCATTTAAATTAATATAAATATATGCGTATAAAAACAAACTTGAATATATAAAGCATTTTTATGTAATGAAGCATACATATTATCTTTTGATCTTATTGTAAACCTATATAAACAATTGAAATTCAGTTGCTTCTGCATTGATACAGTCAGTAGCTGCCTTCTTAAACTTTCACTGCAGCAGTGTGTATTCTTGCCCTGCAAATGTGTTTTAATTCATGACATGTTTTCATAATGATCTCTTCATCTTCAACAGAAAAGTGAATTGCACTCATATTCGCGAGAAGTCAATCAAACTGATGATGCTTTTCATGTTCTGTGTGATTGGCTGTTTGCCAATTTTTGTAGTAAAAAATTTAATTTTGCGAACAATTATCGTGTCTTATTAGTAGGAATGTCTATGCTGGTTTTCAACAATTGAATCACTGAGTTAAAATAATCATATTTGAGATCAATAATTCAGTTTTAACAATGTATAACATTTAACCTATTTCAATTTAAGGTTGTAAGTTAAATCAAAATGACTTCAACCTCTGCATTTAACCCATCCAGAGAGTAGTGAACACACGTACAGCAAGTGGTGAACACACGTACACCCGGAGCAGTGGGCAGCTATGACTGTAGCGCCGGGGAGCAAGTAGGGGTAAGGTGCCTTGCTCAAGAGCACCTCAGTCGTTACCAACCAACCCTGAGAATCTAACCGGCAACCTTCTGGTCACGAGTCCGACTCTCTAACCACTAGGCCACGACTGGCGAAGTTTTACAGTGATAGATATCTACAATTACAATAACATCTAAACATGTTGCAAAAGATTTACAGATACTAAAATGTAACTAGTGAATAATTGTGGAATTATCGCAAGTAATTATTGTTATTAATAATTATGTTATGAAATGCATTTCTGATAATTGCAATAACTATGAAAGCATTTTTTTTTATATTTGCAGCTTTTCATATTGGTGCCCCTTCAACATTTAAACACATTTTTGATATTACTCGTTGATACCACATTTCAATTTTCACTTGTTAATACCCGTCAACAGTAGCGGCCTTTGCTATGTTTCAACAAACCTGTTGGATCAGTCTGAATCGACAGTGACGTGATAGTGTGTAAGAATCTGGTGTTCCTGGAAAAACTATTTGAATATGAAAACCAAATTTCTTTTTTTATTAGAAAGGTAAATTAATACTTACGTGACAGCGTAGGAAAATCGTACCTTTTATATGTTTTTTATATTTGAGTTAGTCTTGGTCTTAAGTTAGTAAGTTATTTTTTTAGTTAGTCTTATGTTTTAGACTTGGACTTAAGAAAGGCTTAACTTGCATTCTTCTGAATCTCACACTGTAATGTAAATGCTAGATGTGTGGCCACATGTCTCAGCTGCTATTTCATTCGCACCAGATGCTTCTATGCCAGTGGTTCAGTTTTCAGTTACCAGGTAATATGAAGGATTCAATAGCATAGCTCATATATTGCAAACATCAGCTACAGTTTTTCTTTTCTTTTGTTAATTAAAATAGATTAAGAGACTTCTCTGCTGTGTTTTAAGGATTTTAAGGATTACAGGACAAAATAATACTGAGGTAAGAATGCACATTTCACATCAGCCTATTTAGTGAATCGACAGAATCGTCTGAATCATGTCTTTACTTTGTATAGGGGGACTGTATAGTTGTTTTTTGTTCAAAACAACAAAATTTCAAAATTCCTGCGAATTAAAGATAATTTCAACACTGTGGTTTCCTTCTTTAATTTAATAGATTATTTCTAAACATGTAGACACTGAGACTATGATAGATATCCTTAAAGATCGGGTAACACACTCAGTTTCTGCCAATCTCATATTAATCTTGAGTACGTATACAGTAGTATTGCATACGTCGTGTCTTCGAAGAGTATTTACTTTGATCAGATTTTAAAAAGAGGCCAATGAAAGGAAAAGGACGACAGAGGGATCCAGAATTAGAAAATACTTTCAGAAACAAGTTGGAGTGCTGGGTGAGTGTATCAGTACAGAAATACTACGTCATACGTCCAACTCGTTTTTTAACAAGTTGACTGTGTTAAGCATGCGAAGCCAGCACGTTTATCAGTGTAAAGAAGTCAGAATGCATGACATAGCATGATAGCTCTGCTTTAAAAGATTTCTTGTCACTAACCTAGAAGACTTGCAAATCAAAGCAAATGATTCACTGTATCAACACAGTGCATTGTGAACAACATTGTCGTTTGTGTCTTCATTTGTGGAATTAGTAGAATAAATAATTAGGATGAAACTATAGAAAAGTTAAAAATATGTAAGACATATTAAAATGAATTGGGTTTTTTTATGTTGTCTGGTGTTTAAAATATCTCATTAGATCAGATAAGAGTGCAGTGATGCTGAAACATCAGAGAGGAGCTGTGAGAGCCGTGATGGACATGAGTCTGTTTGTGCTGCTTCTGCTGTCAGGTTGGTGTCGTCATTTCAATCTGTTTTCACGAGTATATGTGCACATGTGTTTATTTACACATGTTCATTTTAACAGGACTTCTGTGCAGCGTTTCTGGGCTTTGGCGACAGTATCACTACATAAATCAGAATATGACATGGTCAGCAGCTCAGAGTTATTGTAGAGAGAGGTTCACTGATCTGGCTACTGTAGAGTCTATGGATGATGTGAACAGGATGATAAATACAGTGAATGATGGATACAGTGGATCAGTGTGGATTGGACTGAAGAGGGTGACACAGGGTCGTTGGGGATGGTCTAATGGAGAAAACACAATCTCCCAGTACAGTCACTGGAAAATAGGAGAGCCAAATGGAGTATACAAATGAACATTGTGCGTATACCAATTGCGGGTTTTGGCTTGATGTGGCATGCAGCGAAACCTTACATTTTACTTGCTACAATGGTGAGTTTTACATTCCTAATAAGCATTTAGTCCAACTGAGAAGAGTTGAGTCCATATATTAACTTTGTGTGTCCTATAGAAAGTACTGGATATATCAGGATACAGCTTTGGAAAAACTGGACAGATGCTCAGAGTTACTGCAGACAGTATCACACTGATCTGGCCACCATCAGCAGCATGAGGACACTAACCAGCTAAATGATGTTGTTGGATGCGGGCCGTTGGTCTGGATCGGTCCGTTCTTTGACTTTTGGCAGTGGTCTGATCAATGGAGTCTCTTCTTTAGAAACTGGGCAGCAGGATACACATCACAGACGTCAGCATTTGGAAACTGTGTTGCCATGTCGACCGTTTCTGGGAAATGGTTTCAAGTTCCCTGTACTGAAGCATCCCTTTATCTGCTATGGTGGTGAGTTGACCATGTTAACTGAATAAAATACTTTAAATGCTGAAAAAACACATGTGGTGTATATTCATGGATTTTTTTTAAAGATGTTAAAAAACAGATCATCAGACTGAAGTTGTCCCATGATGGAAAATACAATTTGAATGACCCTTTAAAACAGACTGCCATTCTGAATGAGGTACGTCCTTCTCCTAAATACTGTCGTCAGATGACCTTTCAGGTTACAAGAATGTCCTACAAATCCTGTACATTTGTTGACAGCCCACCAGCTCTTCAAAGTCATAGCAGTTATGTATAATATCTGACCTAAAGTTTAGTGGTAGAATGTGTGTGAGGTCCATGTGTTGGATGTCCCTTAAAACCTCCAACCCATTATTTAAAGTAAGAGGTTGCCGTATGCTGCCATGTATGAAGCATTAGAGAAAACAAGCAACAGTTGGATTCAGTCTACTATGTATTCACCAGTCATTATAAGCATTATATTAATTTTAAAATGCAAAGACAACACAAAGAACTGCTTTATACTATAGATGAAATACACTTTTACACACATTGGCTACACATTTCAGCAAAATGTTTGAATTATCTCTTCAATGAAAATTGTCCAGTATAGACGGTTTCAAAACAACATAAACAAACGTAACTGCACACGTAACTGCGCTTTAGTGGTCCAAACTTAACTTCCGGTACACATCCACAAAGCATTGAGTCCCTGTAGATTATTTCTGAATACAAGCAAAAGAAATAAAAAGTAAATTACATTAGCTAGCAAGTTAAAAGTTTGTCTAGCCAGTATTATTTTGGGATACCAGTAGAGGAACCGTTACTTGTGTAACTGGAGGGCGCAGTGTAACAGTACACAAAGCGCAAATTACTACATACGCCTACACCACCTTGGGACTTTCATCCAAAGATGAATGTTAAGCTAGAGCTAAACTACCCGCAAGGACAAACACAGGTTCACTCAGGCAGAGACATGGATAAAAAAAAGTTTAAAAAAATTGGATAAAACTAATAAGAACTCACAAAAACCTTCATCCCATTCAGAACCCAGTTATCGACAGGGTACTGGGGCTTACCCGCAGAGGCAGAATTAAATCACTTCTAAATAAGAATCACTGCATTCAACTGTGTGCACACATATTCACACAAAGACTAGTGTTAGAGATGAGCACGACACACGGTGAAGGAAACTCTACCACCAAGATCAAGAGCAATGCCCACTGCTGCCAAGGCCCTGCCAAAACAAAGAAATTCAGTTAATAATGGAAAAAGGAAACTACCGCGTCACTTGAACACAAATCAAACTTAGTAAAAAAATTTAAATAAGACAATTTACGAGGATAAATCAAACAAGAAACCAAAGAGAATAGGGTGTCAACAGAACACTTTACAGAAGAGCATATTTCAAGTCCTCAAAGTACAATGCGCTCAAATGATGCTTCAAGTGCTTACTTAAATGGAGCTCTTACAGCTCTTGTGTATGCTGGGTTCAAAAATAATATGCAAAACAGGGAAATGAAACGAAAGAAATCCAATCATAAATGAACAAAGTAAGAAAATAATACGAGAAAACCAAATTTTACAAACAAAAACTAACCAAACCACATAATTGGTAAACATAAAAAAACCCGCAATAACCAAAAGTTAACCGAAAATAAGAACAACACAAATATACGGAGAGTCGACTGGAGTCTGACACTGGATGGAAACAAAACAGCAACACTGCCCAAAAGAGCGCAGAAAACCCCCCGTTATTTATGGTATGGACCTCATCCATAGGCCTAAAAGTAAAAAGCAGGGTGTTGCACTGTTAGGTTGTTCCCTCTTACCTCATGTCCACCTGAAACCCATACATACCCACAAAAGGAAGCGTTAGAGAACGGCACCCAAATCTTTATGAAGAATAAAGCAGGAACAATCTGGTAACCCCACACTCGGGGCGAGAGATAAAGCAGGAAACAACCTGAAAGTACACCACAGTCTACTCTAGAATAAAGCAGGGAACAGTCCAATGACAACACTTCTCCCAGCTGAGAAAGGAAGTTGCTGTATAAAACGAATAAATTTGTGAGCAAGCTACATATGCAATCAGCCATATAACAACAACTAAAAATAAAATTGAGCGTTTTTGGTATCCACATCCAACTCCCGGAAAGAAAATCACAATGTACGGCGGCGATCACAGCGTACGGACAACGTAGCATAAATAATTAGGCTACAAGCGATCCAACCGCTAAAAAAATAAAAGCACATTAACAAAATGGTCTAAGCAAAACGCCCCTCAAGACACAATACAGCATAACCCTAACCTGACGGGTGTCAACATCCGATTCAGGCAGACGGTGCGCGCTGATGACCGCAAGAGGTTCACGAATAGTGACGTACAACAGGTGACGATTACAGGTCGCCTTTTATCATCTAACGTTACTAATATAATTGTTAGGGGGGCAAACAGCCTTCCTAGCACACTTGGTTTAACATAAATGTGACAGTTACAGTTACGACAGATTCAACAAATTGTTTATTTAACACAAGTATTACACAATAACATATGCATATAAAACAGAAATAGTTCTATTATTAGCCATTAGCCAGACCGATAAAAAACACAGACCGGAAGTTGACTTCGGGTCCGGCACGTGCGTCCGATGAAACCCCATATACCTGCGGTCTTGGAACCAAACTAGTAGAGGCTTTTTGACTTGGGCCAGTAAATCACACTTAGCAACACCTTAGTTACCGACAGACAGCATCCTAGCAACCACTCAGAATTCCTTAGGGTCACTGCAGCAACCACACACAACACCCTAGAAACTTGTTTGTCAGTTTTGCATGGGCAAGCACAATCATATTTTACCAAGAATTAGACAAAAATCTTGTTGTTGTAGCCTATGTATGTCATGATTTCTTTCTGGTTTTTCAGATAACTGAAAAGCTAAAGAATGCCGGACTGGAGAGTCACTGCACATTGAGCTGGAGAAAGGATGAAGGTGGAGAGGTGTTTCATCCCGAGAGCAAACACACAGTGAAGTCAAATATTAGATGTGATAGCGACTAATGTTCAATGCATTTCATTAAAGTGAACTTTTAAACATGCTCAAATAATATAACGATAATTCAATATATTTACAGATCTCAATATTTATCTTTCCACTTATTTAGTGATATGATTAAATGCAAATATATTTTGGGAAGTACCTTTACATAATCATTTTCTAACTTGTAGGGTGTTTTCTCACCAAAGTCATTGCATGTTTTGGAATTAGAGCATTTGAAGTATAGTAAAGAGAAAGATGATGTGCATGTAAGCTGGTGTATGGGCTTTGAAAAAAAACACCATCTACTCATAAATATTTGTAAATTGTCATCAAACTTGCATTGCAACACGAACATTTTTAAATTAGCATTTATTATGTACAATAACAAGATATAATGTGCATGTATAACTGTTTAAAGGAAATAAAATAAATGAATGTGAAGACTTTTCTCAAAGACAATTCTTATTGATTCCTCGTCATATTTATAGATTCATATTCCACCATAATGTTCATTCTTCTTTAGCAGAAGTTGCTTACAAAACTATCTTGTACCGTATAACACATGGTGGAGAGAATAGGACCGTTAGTATTTCAAATTATGTGAAAATCTTCTTGGCCAGACACAGAGGGTGACCAGTGTCGTGATACAATGTGCAAAAACTTGAACTATTTGAATATGAAAACCAGTCATTCCTAGTGATCATTAGAATTGTAAATCGCTCAATATTTGAATCTTCCACACCACAAAACACCACACAAGCAAACAGTATACTTAGGCTATAATGTTTTTTTAGTTCTATTCTTGCATTTTTATCAACCCAGGAAAACGTTTAGACCTCCTAAAGGAAATAACATGATATGATTCAGGCTGACCTTTTTATTTTAGCGGCGTTTGGGGCGGGGTTATCTAAAAAAAGAGAGAACTGGGAGTGTTTACCTCGGGCAAAACAACATCATCTTACCATGTGAACATTTTTACAGGACAAAATATATTGAGGTAATAATAATTTTTTTTCAGAACAACCTGTTTGATTTTCACTTATGGTAATGAATGGCAGAACTGGTCTCATCTGAATCAGCAGGTTTGTTTACTTTGAAACATAACATACTATAAGCAAGATTTATATCTACTTTTTATCTTAAAAAAACTAGACTTTTCATGACTCACCAGATGAACTGTAACTGTAGTTTTTACTTTTACTAGACAGATGTCAAAAATGAGACGGCAGCCCACAATTTGTCTGTGAGAATGACACACTGTAGAAAGCAAATGTGTTATGATTTTAGAATTGGTTTGCACATGTGTAATGTATTTCTGTATTTCTTTATTTGTTTTTAATTTAATATTTGAATATAATGTGGGAAGAAAACGAAGAAAAGGACGATGGAAAGGATGGTATAACAATAATTCGGAAAAAAACATTTGATGCAAATACATTTACTACACAAGTTATGGTGGGGTGTTTTTTGCCTCTGTTTTGCATCTTAACCTCTTGACGTGACTTTAAACATAAAAAATATAAACTACTTCATAAAAATATTCAAATTATATAAGTCCCCAATCCAAGTCCAAATGACTCATTGAGTTCTCGTGACTTATTGCTGATCTTTCTCGTTTTAGATTAGACTGAAACATCAGAGAGGAGCCGTGAGAGCCGTGATGGACATGAGTGTTTGTGTTGCTTGCTGTCAGGTCGGTATCGTCAGTTCAATCTGTTTTCTCAAGTATCTGTGCACATGCATTTATTAAAACATGTTCATTTTAATAGAGTATTTGTGCAGCGCCTCTGGCTTTCAGCGGAAGTACTTCTTTCAAAATCAGAATATGTCATGGTCAGAAGCTCAGAGTTATTGTAGAGAGAAGTACACTGATCTGGCTACTGTAGACTCTATGGATGATGTGAACAGGATGATAAATACAGTGAATGATGGATACAGTGGATCAGTGTGGATTGGACTGAAGAGGAGGACACCATCATGTATTTCTATCAAGAGCATAAGCTTTATATTGTATTTCATTTGAAATAGATTTAAAAAAACAGTTTGTCAGATTGACCTTGTCCCATGATGAAAAATACAATTTGAATGACCCTTCACTGCAGACTGCCATTCGGAATAAGGTTTGTATATGTCTTCTGTGTTCGGTTAATTCAAGTATGTCAAGTATGTATTTGGTGATACAATAGAGTCACTAAGTCTATTATCAGGGCTAAATTATTGAAATGTGTATAAGGTTCATGTTTTGGATTATCTCTTAAAACCCATGATGAACCCATCAGTTGAACCAGCCTATACAAATGCTATGATTTCTTTGTGTCTTTGTTGTTTTTTCAGATAAGTGAAAAGCTGAGGAGTGTCGGACTGGAGCACAATAAGCTGGAGAAAGGATGAAGGTGGAGAGGTGTTTCACCTGGAGAGTAATCGCACAGGGAATTCAAATAAGCAATGTGATAGCAACTAATGTTCAATGCATCTCTATAAAGTGAACTTTAAAACAGACTCGTAGAGTGTAAAGAGAATTACATGATGTGATTAGGTAGATGTGTACAATTTAACATAGTACAATGAAATAGCTGCTTGTTTATAAACATGTGTTACCCTAACAGTCCTGTCAGAGCCAGACTCTAGGAGTTTCACACTACCTATCCATGTCACTGCATACACAACTAATTTTGATGGGACTAAAACCATTCAAAATCTTTTAAACCCTTTAAATTACATTTAATGAACAAGCAATAGTCATACAGTAGGTCCGGTTTCACAGACAATGCTTAGCTTAAGCCAGGACTACATGGTTCTGCCACTCTCGTTCAGGCTTTTCCAGTCTTGGGGCAGGATTATGATAGTATCACATGTCTAGTGTGAGAAAGACATGGCTTTTTTTTTTGACATGCCATGTGCTTTCTCGTGTCTCGTCAGTGTCCCCGATCTCTTGTTTCCTAGTTAGTGTTGATTAATTAGTTAATCCCTTGCAGCTGTTCCCTGTTAATTTTGACCCTTTAAATTGGAGTCATGTTTCTGTCCGGTGCTCGTTTGTTTTGTTTCCAGCGTTCGTGGTCCAGCGCTCTTTTTCCAGAGTTGGATTTATATTGTATGAAGTTGCGTCTTGTTTTCCTGTTCGTGAGTTTTCCCAGTTTTTAGTATAGTGTCAGTTAGTCTACGTCCCTGTTTGCCTGTTCTTATTTATCCCTTGTATTATTGTTTTACCCCCTCGTGAGTCTTTGTTTTGTGTTTTAAGTTAATAAAATTGGATAACCCCGTCACCATGGTATACAAAATGGACGATTTGTATTGGCTTTGCATCTACATGCATGAAGGTTGGTGTAACAACAGCACTATTTGGACAGACACTGTTCTCCTGACCTGGAGTTCATGTCGGTGAGATGCATACCGTTTTTTTGCCTAGAGAGCTAGCTGCTGTTGTCATCACTGCAGTCTACATACCACAGACTAATGTAAACACAGCTCTCACTCTGCTGCTAAATGCCATCAATATTCACCAGCGCGCCCACCCAACTGGCGTCCACATTATTGCAGGATACTTTAATAAGGCAAATCTCAATACTGTATTACCAAAATTCTACCATATGTTAAATGCCCAACAAGAGGGGAAAACACTCTGGATCATGTGTATTCCAACATCAAGCATGCGTACAGAGCCATACTCCTCCCCCACCTGGGCTGGTCAGATCATCTCTCCCTGCTCCTCACCCCAGCATACACACCCCTCAGTCGACAAACAATGCCCACTAAAAGGACCATCACCACCTGGCCCGAGGACGCCCTCCCCCGACTGCAGGATTGCTTGAACATACACAGTGGGAAGCCTTCTACCATGAAGACCCGGCAACATTCACAACCTAGTACTGTCTTACATCAAGTACTGTATTGGGAATGTCACTGTGGAAAAGTGCATCCGGGTGTTCCCAAATCAGAAACCCTGGATGACGAGCCAGGTCCGCATCCTCCTCCGGGCCCGTGACTCAGCCTACAGGTCAGGTGACAGAGCATTGTACAGCGTCACTCGCGCCGACCTGAGGAGAGGCATCAGGACTGCAAAACAGAATACAAGAGTATAGAGGAACATCACAACAACCCAAGGCAGGTGTGGCAGGGCATACAGACCATCACCAACTACAGAGGCCGTGCTGTGACACCCGGGGACTTAGACGCGGGGTTGGCAGAGGAGCTGAAGAGCTTCTTTGCCCGCTTTGAGTCTCAAACACAGCACTCAGCAACATCACTCCAACGACCACCACAACCCTCACCAGCCTCCAGCACCCACCCCCGCCCCCCACTCATCTTGAGCCACAGGACGTGTGCTCTGTGCAGTGAACCCTAGGAAGACAACAGGTCCAGATGGAGTACCTGGGAAGGTGCTCAAGGCATGTGCCAAGCAGCTATCAAAGGTCTTCACTGACATTTTCAACTTATCTCTGGAACGAGCCGTCATCCCACCCTGCTTGAAATCAGCCATAATCATCAAGATCCCTAAAATGTCACCCAGAACATCCTCAATGACTTCCGCCCCATAGCACTCAGCCCAGTCATCACCAAGCGCTTTGATAACCTGGTTCTGAGACACATCAAAGCCTGTCTCACCCCCACCCTGGACCCGCACCAGTTTCCATACCAGTCTAACGATTGACCAAAGACGCCATAGCATCGCTCTCAACTTAGCGCCGAGTCACCTGGAGCAACAGGGGAGCTACGTCATATTGACTTCAGCTCAGCCTTTATCTCAATAATACCGAACATTCTAAACCCCAAGCTAGCCAACCTGGGGCTCCCACCAGCCACCTGTTCCTGGATAAAAGACTTCTTGGTCAACCGACCCCAGCAGGTGAAACTGGGTCCTCAACTCTCCTCCTCCCGCACTGGCTCTCCCCCAGGGCGGTATGCTGAGCCCACTCTACTCCCTCTACAATCCGACTGCGGCGCTCACCGACCCACCCAGAGAACATCATTGTCGAAATTTGCTGC